>JAHWFP010195297.1:139557-151887 GCA_023313725.1 Lithobius niger
GGGGGGGGGGGCGTCACTGTCGGTTAGGAAAATGCACCCCAGTCGGTGGTGCGAAATACAAAAAGAAAAAAAAAAGTCCTCAAAACTTTCTGTCCCAGCACCTAACCCCCATAAAATCCTATATCCACTCCTGCTGTAGTCCAAATTTTAACTAAAAAAGTAAACCTTAAATATTTGTTTAAAACATGGACCCCCCAGAGCCAGATATGACACTACAGTACCAAAGAATGCTTCAACTTCCGTGGTTCTGCCTGGGACCCTGCTGTGGGAACGTCACAGTGCTTCCCCAAATTCCTAGCTGATTTGGTTAGGCCGTACCACTTTTAATTTGCTTCCTACGGCTCTGTCCTCACTAATAAACAAGGAGAATCCCAGGCGGAGTCCCAGGCTATTAATGGGATCAGCATCACCTACATTAATGTCGGCTTGAAAACCTCGGTATAACCCCAAATCAAACTCATGTAGGCTAAAGGAATGCTGGTGTTTGCGCAGCATTTCTAAAAATAAGTGTTTGTTATAGGCATCAACATCACGAAAAACAAATTGTGGCTTTAACTGTTCCCATTCTTCATCCAACTGAGCTTGGCTTTTAACCTCCAAAGGCGTAGGATCAGGCATAGGCTGTATAGTGGTGCCACAAGATGGTATAGGCTCATCATCCAAAATGGCAGTTGTATAAGAACCCAGAGTACACCCTTTTAGTAATTCTATGTCCAAACAGGAATGGTTGATAGCCTTAACAGGGATGCGACCCAATGGTGTTGTTTCAACAAAAGTTTCTACGAACTTTACATCCTTTTCCGAGCAGTAGGGGGTAAATACACCATCCTGAATTTCTGGATAGGCCCAATTCAAAATTCCTTCTAAAATGTGCGAGGAATATTGCTCCAAGGTAATATTATCAGCCAAGGTAACCAGAATACTTTCCACAATGTAAGGGTCATTTTGTACAACATCCTGTTTCTCCTTATCTTTTTCTGACGAGTCACGAGTAACAGCCAGGTAGCAACTCTAATATTGTTTGGCACATAATCATAGCTGTTAATGATTTCACTATTGCAAAAGTACAGCTCCTTTGCTGCATAAGCTGAATCACTTAACTGAAACCGTAGGCTACCTATAGCCAAAACATTATCTGAACAAAGCAAGACAACCGTATCGTGCTGGCTCTTCAGGAAATCAAAACCTATTAAAATTTCGGCATTTCCAAACACTCCATCATTAACAACTATAAATTCGTGAATAGTTGAAAAATTACACTTAGAAATCTCCGCCACAAGTTTATGCGAGGCAGATACAGTCTTGTTGCCGACCCCAGTTAAGGAAATTGGTTGGTGCAGTGTCTGTACGCTACATCGACTTGAACGCTGGGCCAAAATAGAATAAGCAATGGTTTTAATTAGTAGTGTGCCTGCACTGCCAGTGTCAAGCAGAGAAGAAACACAGAGTATTCCCTGATTCATAATTTGGCAATTCAGATGCTACTGGCTGCAATGGCTGCCCCACATTGTGTGAATTTTCACTTTCAACCCTGTCAACCTCTCTGTGCATGACAGAACACAGATTTTTCTCCTCAGAGGTTGGAAGCCTAACTACGGCACTATCTGCTGCCCAGCCAGCCGTGGCCAGTGGCTCATTTACGGCTGCCTCAAGGCCCTCATCAATCGTAGTGGCTGAGGCCTTTTCAGGGAGGCAACACCAGAAAGTAAGCACAATAAAAAATTCACTCCCAGCAGGGTCAGTAGGAACACAAATTTCCCACTCTTTGGAGGAAAAATCAGGATAATGCCAGCAGACACAACAATTTGCTCAGTGAGATGTGGCACAGACAGACATTTAAGAACAAAAGTGCGCTGCTTGCCAAATAAAAGTGAAATCAGGGGATAGCCTAACTGAAATCTTTAAACACTGAAGTAAATGGTGAAGCCTCTCCATCAGTAAAACATGACACAACCGCAGAGTTACAGAATACTTGGAACCCACAATTTATCTTCTCCAACAATGTGGTAAACAAATAGTGCAAAGCTCTGTTTCCCAAAAATTCATTTGCAAGAAATTTTGGTGGCACATGACCCAAATAGGCTACTACATTTGGCAACAACACAGTTCTGTCCGGCAAAAGAATCAGCTGCCTCTGCCAAACTATGTTTTCACAAAACTCTGTAAAAATGTCAGCAGCATTTTTCTCATCACAAATATAACGAGATTCCGGTTTTAACCGAGAGGCTACAGACAAAACAGGTAATGGGGGTTTAGAAAGCACAACCGTTTTTGAAATGCCAACAACTTCAACATCTGTTGTGCTTTAATCCACAGAATCCACAATCACCCCAGAGATTGGGATTGAACCTAGTTTTTTGGACCAAGTTCAACACTGTTTGGGTGGGTTAAGGGAGCATGACCCTCTGACTTTCCCCGAGCAAATTTCCACACTCACTTCCAAATTTCTTGATGGATAATTTTTCTTATTTTGATAATGATACTTGTCGTTCCCATGGGATCGTTTCTGGTTATAATTATCATTTATAAGAATTATTTCCACCAGTATTTTGTTGCTTGGAACGATGGTCATAATAATTACCTTTGAATTTCTTATTATCGTAAAAATTACGACCAGAATCATCACGCCAGCGTTTGCCATTCCGGGAAGAATTTCCCGACGACTTATCCAGAAATTTTGAATAATCTCTCCTCCTTTTAAAACAATCTCGGGCGAATGTGCCCTTGCCGTTTAAAATGGAAACATACGTGTTTCTTTACGCTGGACAGTGGCAGCACATACCTTTGCAGTTTCAAAAGCTGCCCTAAGTTTGGGATTGAATTTTGAAGCCCCACCATGCTGGAAAATGAAGTGCTGTGCGCCCAACCTTCCTAGGTAGACAATTCATCTGTAGCTTTTAAAACGGTCTGTCTTAGTTAAAATGTCATGGAAAGTTTTGGGCTTTGTAGCTGACTAATATATCTCGATTTCTTTAGGCACACCTTGGAGAAAAGCAGCCCGCAAACTTTCATCTTTTGATATCATTTTCATCTGCCTAATATTGTCAGGGTCTGTAGCATGAACTCGCCACAGGCTGGCTGCCAAAATTTCAAGTCTATCTGCATACTGCTCTACTGATTCATCAGGCTGTTTAGTAGCATGGAAGAACTGGGCTCTTAGCACACATTCATCACCACCACCATACCTGTTAGTCAGATCAGCCTTAAATTCGTCATAAATAACAGCACTTGCGAGTTGTGGGGAATTGGCAACGTACTTTGCCGCACCTCCTTCGAGGCGGCTTGTGGCTGCAGAAATCAGCATAGAATCTGAGATATCAGGATTACGTTCCTTAAATTATCCACCATGAGGAGGTATGTAAAAATATCGTCACCAGGTTTGCCAGAAAATTTTGAAATTGCTTCAATAGCGGCACGCAGCTCATCACGGGATGAATAGTGGGCGTCTTTATCAGTATTATTTTTCTGTAAGAGCCCTATTAGCCTATCCCTGTGCTGCCGATCCTCACGGATTTGTGAGTACATTAAATTCAGCATATCGGAATTCGTAGGAGGCGGAGCAGGCAAAACAAGCGAGGGTTCGTCATCAAAAACTTCAGGCACCTCAGCATTAACAGTTAATTGTGTCATTTCCTCCTGGCTTCCCCTGTTAGTAAGCTAAGAACAGACAGAGGGTGACGAAGGTAGCCTACATACAGTACCTCGATGGTGGCCCGGCAAAGTACTTGGGGGAGTTGCCTTAGAATTAGATTGTTCGCCATCTCTGTTAAAAATACGCCTACGTATAGGCCGGCCCCTGGATGAGACCATGGGGAAGCGGAGAGGAACTCTACCCCTACGAGGCATATTGGCCTTTTTTTTTCAAGATAAAACAATAATCTGCAGAGTGCTGACTAATCACTTCACAACAAATGCCTTACCAGTGAAGCAGTAAAAAAAAATCCTATGGTTTTTCCAAATTTTTTCCAAGTTTCAAAATCTTGCTAAATAACCCAATCCAATGTCCAAATAATTTATTCTTCCTTTAATTTGCCACAATCAAATCAATCCTACTCTGACACCAGTATAACGAAAATTGCTTATGGCATACGTCAATTTTCGATATATTCAATGTCTGTGTAAAGATGATTCAGGAAGAACAAATTGATTCAAGACACTAAGTCACTTGGGTTTATTAACATTCAGATTCCAATCTCCAGAAATTAGACAATACTAAATAACTGATAAGTCAGATTATTTAAGCTTCACAGGTCTGGCCATCATTAGCTTGTTATCAAACAACAAGGTTGAACTTAATACTCGTCAAACTGAATACACTATAGTATTTATCTCCCTTAACACACGGAATTATTAACCAAGCTAAACCATGAATGATATAATCAGGATAATCAGCACTCTGTAAACACTATATCAGCAAGCACAACTGGCTATCACTTAATGCTGGAACTCCACTGATCAAATACTAGACTGTACACTATTCTTCAATTCAAGTTAGTAATCACTTATCTGTATAAGGCTGGCTAGCAAATGGACCAAGGCAAATCTCCAGTGACTCTAAGTCTCCCCCAAGACAACACCAGTGGAACGGAACTGTAGCAGCAAGACCCCTGGCAAGAAGTACCCACCAAGGATTTAATTCCTCTATGTATATGAAAACTACACTTGGGTCTTGAGCATGACTGACACATAGATTTACTCTACTTAACACCAATCTACAAGAGGCTCCATCTGTTGAGGGAGCTGGTTACTAAAACAGCAGCCTCTGGGAAAGCCCAAGTCTATCCACTAGTCTACATCAGGCACACTGTAACAGAGCTTGTTTGGGTAAGAATAAATAAGTGGTGAATTATACTCGTACAGAAATAGTGGTTGATGGTTATATTCCTTATGTTGATTAATTAATTAATTAAGCAATTATTGATGTATATTAAATTTAGTCTTAAACACGTAAAATCATAAAAATGATATGTAAAATCATTACATTTGAACTATCTTAAAGGCTTAACTCTTCCAACTAAGCTGTATGAAGTACGTAACATGCTTTACGCATCTAAGTAAACTGTTTGAAGTAGCTAACTCGATTCACTCGTCAAGCTGAGCTGTGTACAAATACCTAACATGCTTTACTTATCTTATTAAGCTATGTGAACTATTTAACAGTCTTAACTCTTCAAACTAAGCTGTATGCAGTATGTAACATGCTTTACGCATGTAAGTAAACTGTTTGTAGTAGCTAACTCGCTTCACTCGTCAAGCTCAGCTGTGTACATTACCTAACATGCTTTACTTATCTTATTAAGCTGTTTGAACTATCTAACAGGCTTAACTCTTCAAACTAAGCTGTATCTCTCGCTCGGAAACTCTTCTTGGCTCGGAAAAGTACGCCAGTGTTTGTTGTGGTGCCGGGGTTCTCGACGGCCAAGCCGCATAGGCTACACCGACTCAGTTAAGTTGATAGTGTCTTATTGTTCGTAGTAGTAGTGTAATAGCGTACGAGGCGAGCACAGCGCCAAGTCACGACTTATGACGTCACAGGACACGTGACCACACCGTCACGACCCCCAAGATGGCGACGACCATAGGGTGGCCAAGATGGCCGAGCCCCAAAATGGCGTCAGTTTCGGTTTCGGACGTTGCAGGTCATTTCAAACTAAAATAAGCAAACCAACAGTGGATTTCGAGCTACATCCCATTTTAACATGCTGAAGGACATGCCCAAAGCCTTGAGGTGAGAGTAAATAGTCAGTAATGGAATACAATAACGTACGTGGAATACAAAAGAAGACCAACTACAAACTCGTGTATCAATATTTATTTGAGCAACAACAAACCGAGCCCATACAAATAAAGACACATAATAGCAAGAATTTATAGGGTTTGGGAGGAGAATTTGTAACTCTAAAAAGTCCCTATTGAAACACGTTAGATCGGTCCCCATTAGTTCAGTCCGAGTTTTCAGAGGGCGCCACGTGTTCCATCTGATAATTTTTGCTCATTTTTCAGCCCAAATCTAAAGTAAACTAAATTACAACTAAGGTAGGCTAAATAATAATTAAAAGCAAGCTAGTTTCGTTTAGTTTAGTTAAATTTTAGGCTAAAAACTGAATTGAAATACCCACATAAAACACATGGCGCCCTCTATAAACTAAGACTGAACTAATACGACTGTATCCAAGACGTTTCACTATGGGTCTCAGTCACAAATTCTCCTCCCCAACCCTATAAATTCTTGATAATAGTAAGCTATGATATTTACAAAAACATTCAATGTATATACAGAATAATAATACTGAGATTATGCCATAATAACATTGGCTAAATCATATGTACAATTGGCACATTCGTGATAGACCAATCTTTATTTACAAAAGCGTCCAATGTATATACAGTAATAAAGTCTATCTGAGAGAATAATGACAGTAAGGCAACGTTTTATTCGAGCAACAACAATTCCAAGCCATTTAAAGAGCAAATATATGTACAAATACAGACACATTAATAGTAAGCTATGATATTTACAAAAAAACATTCAATGTATATAGAGAATAATAATACTAAGATAATGACATAACAACATTGGATAAATCATATTTACAAATAACACATTCGTGATAGGCTAATCTGTATGTACAAAAGCATATATACAGAAATAAAGTCTATCTGATAGAATAATGATGGTAAGGCAACGTTCTGACGCCATCAGGCAATATATGACGTTTCGTGTTAAAACATGATACACCAACCTTTTTTTGTAGGACAGTAAAAAGTTCGTGTTTTAAACTTCTAATCGATGTCTGTTCGTAAGAAAAGGTGTTGTGTTGACGTAAACAAGACAACTAATTATCATACGTCACAACATCTTTTAATACATTTTTTGTATATCTTTACCGACCCGTTTTACTGTCCCTCCGCATTGAAACGAATACAGTTTTGACCTTAAGCCAACAAATTCAGAAATAGGCTTTCCACCTGTCTCGTCAGTAAAAGTACCTAGTTTCTTCTTGTTAAGCTCACTGTACAAAAAATGATCTTTGGGGTAATTACTGGTGTCGAATAGATGTGATGAGAGTTCCATATCTGTGTAGATGTCGGGCGTTTCTACTTCGCACATCAAACTATCCGTATCTGTCAGTAAAAGATGACACTTGTCACCGTACCTCTCCATAAAATCTAGGTGAAAACCTAGCATCACCAGCTTGGATTGTTCCAACGTGCTGAACCCAATATGGATTGGTTTGTTGAGAAGGACACATATTTTGTGCAGTTTAAATAAAACCAGATCGGGACTCAGTATGTCGAAATAATCCAAGGATGGAGCATTCATCAACCTCAAGGCCTAGCCTCGTTGGTTGTTAGTTTAATGTGTATTTGTTTTCTCACGTTCTCCATCGATTTTCCAAAGACCGAATTCGAAAAAAATTTGTACAGGTTTTTTTCGAACTCTGTCGTAGCAGCCTTTCTCTTCTCAGTATTGAATTCTATATAGGGTTTAGCCACACTCGTTCAGTAAACTTGATCCCTTTCGTAATTCTAGTTAAAACCATCCCATGTTTCAGGTAATAAACTAGGTTTTTGTGATAAGAAACGTAGTCTTTGTGTGGACCTAAATGAGGAACAAGTTTACGAGATGAGGTGGTAGTAGATGGAGCTAGGTTAGTGTTAAAAGGTGACAGCATGTCGGGCGTTATTTCGATGTTTTCAGCTGCTAGGGGGTAATCAGAATGAGAATCGTGGAGGGCGTCAGGATAATCTAGATCCACCTGTAACAGATAACCCGTAGTGCCATTCTCGGGCAAACTGAGTACATCCAGGGACGCCAGCTCTTCTTCAGTCAGCCACCTAAAGCCCGGAAATGGTAACAGTTTACTTAAACAAAAGCCATACAGGTTCGTCGCATCGTAGTCAAAATCGGGTAACAGACGATTCTTCGCTTTGGCATACCGTTTGGGAATAACGGAATTCCCACCACGTATTCCCTTACTAAACAAATTGCACATATCAACGTCAGTAAGCAACTCTAATTTAACTTTAGTTAGACGAAGAGCAGCTTCCCAACTTAAACCTGGCAAGGTGTAAAAATAACAAGGGTTCAAACGATACTGCTTCATACAAATGGTTGTAAAGTGTTCGAAGCAGTCGGCTAGCAAAGCAACATCGACTAAAACGTACAAGTGAATAGGCCAACGCAAACGACTTCGCCAATTTGTTCCAAACTGGTAAGCTAAAATATACCCCACAAAAGGTTGGTTAGTTACATATTTTCGAATATGTATTTGGACATCATTGTCGAGTACCATACAAGTTACGTACACACCGTTCTTTAAATCTATCGCCATTTCAGGTTCAAAGGAAACATTTCGGCTGCCATATCAGAGTAACCAAAAATAATACAATAATAGCGTTAATAATTGGTTCGTCTACAAAAGAAAGAAAAAAACAGACGTGTCTGTCATATTGATCCAAAACTGATAGTATGAAATACTGCACAAAACACTTTTTTAACAGGAGTGTCATAAAGGGTGGGTGGAGAGAGAGAGGGAGTATCTCTTTGACCGTTAATTATACTGAATAAACATTGCTCTATCAACCTTTGTACGATGTAGGGATTCTATTTGTAACCTCTACACTTTTATGTATTGTAATGCCCGTAATTAATCCGCAACATTCGAGTTGTAAAATTCGTACTTTCTTCATAACGCTTTGTTGCTTCGAACGTGACTGGCGTTGATTATCGGATGCCCACGTTCCCAGAGCTCGGCCAAGCCTGTAATTACGTATTTCAATATTTACTACGCGTTGTTTTACGTCTTTCGGCGCTTAGAGCTTAGCATTTTACTTTGTTTTTACATTACAGCTACTTTGTGTTTTGATAGCATCACGTATATCGCGACGCTAGCTTCGCTCAGCCCCCCAGGCGAAATGAAACAGAAAGAATAAATGAACCATTAAAAGGAAGTAGGTCACGATGTGTTGGTATGCCTTTAGGGCATCCACTTAAGACAGTGCAACACAGGATACTTTGATACACATTTTTTATTGACTGCTTCCGTTGTTTACATCACGCGCTAGCACAACACCTAAATGAGTATGCAAATTGTCGCTCGCGTATCTCGTTAAAGGAATAACACACTTGGTTGATGCATCGTAATGTATCATTTCGGTTTTATAACCCTCCTGGTAAACAAAAGATGGTCAATTGCGTGCAGTCGTATCAATCCGTGTCAATAGGTTGTAATTCTGTCGTTAGGTTAAATGTGACATTTTCGTAGATCCATGAAGTCATTACATAAGACCTATCACTGCTTGGGGACACTAGCCTTATAGATCAGGTGAACGGGCTGTTTACAATGAATTAGAGGTTTTGTAATGGATAGAAGTCTGGTCAGTTGCGTGCAGTCGTATCATTCCGTGAAAATACGATGTTATTCTGTCTCACTCAATGGATAGAAGCGTGGTTATAATGAAATGGTGAATGACATCCACTGTTGTTTTGCTTTTTTTAGTTTGAAATGACCTGCAACGTGTCTAGACACGTCCGAAACCGAAACTGACGCCATTTTAGGGCTCGGCCATCTTGGCCACCCTATGGGCGTCGCCATCTTGGGGGGTCGTGACGGTGTGGTCACGTGTCCTGTGACGTCATAAGTCGTGACTTGGCGCTGTGCTCGCCTCGTACGCTATTACGTTACTCGTAGTGCTGGAGTATTAGGACTGTTATTATTTAGCGGGAAGCATAATCAAGTACCATTATTGTTACGGGTTGTACTTATTTAACGACAATTATTAAGGATTAATAATTGATGGTTTAGCAAATATGGTTGTGTTGACTTCATCTCTTATAAATATCAGTGCATATGCAATCTTGTTAATAGGGTCTAGCTAAATTAAAGTAACCGACCAGTTCTGAATTAAGATTGCTGACTATGACTAGCTTGAATAAAACTGATAATTAATCAATTGGTGTCGTTGGTCTCTTGGTTTAATAGTGTTTGTTCACACAGTGTTTCTACATCTATCTTGACAATATATGTGGTTTTAACGATAAATAAAACCATAACAGTGGTTTTCAGAAGTGATTCACGCCTAGCTTAAAGCTATTCACTATATATATTTTTTTGCTCGGATAAATTCATAAAATAAATTCGGAAATTGATTTAAAGTATGGAATTTTGGTGGACTGTTTTAATAGTGCTGTAATAGTGCTTGTGATTTGGCGATAAAATTGGCTTTAGTAAGATATTTGGATTTTTTTATTGCTTGAAGTCAACACTGTAGTAGGAATTTGATTTTATTGTGTGCTGTACATACAATAGCGAAATTGTTTTATGATTTGATTGGTGCTCAGACTGATTATCGGATTGGTGGATTTTTTTTTACGGGTTAATAAATCGAATTATGGTACTGCATTTAGTCTTTTGATTTGATTATGCTTTCCGGGACATTGTGTGTGATTTTGTGATTTGATTGAGCATTTTTTTGTGTGCGATATTGGTTGATTGCTGCACAGTGGAAGTGATTATTGACATATTATTGTGAGTGTTCATTTTAACCGTTATTGTTGACGGTAACTAACTGTTGGCATGATTATTGGGAGTTGCGTAAATATTGGCTTATAAACTTTGGAATTTAAATTGGTAGTGTGGAGTGATTGGAGTTAAATTAGATAGAAATTGGACTGAGCTGGAAATTTTTTTTTCTTCATTATAATTACTGTGGATTTAAATTGGTGTGGTTAGTAATAACAAATATAGAAATAGCAGCAGCAGATTAAAAGTGTAACTGGTGGAGTAGTTCAGAATTTGTCTTTCATTGCAATACTATTATTAGATTTTTTTTAAGTAAGCTATTATCATGCCAAGAGGTAGAGGCCGTGGGGCCAAGGTTGTGGTTAAACGTTCTTCTAGAGTAAGAATGATTAAACGTCCCTTAAATCGGGATGATTTTGTGAATATAAGTCAGGTGACAACTGGTACTCCGAAGCGCACTACGCGCGGGGCAATTATTGAATCAGACTCAGATTATTCTGATGATGATCAGGGTAGAGACAGAACTCCTCCACCTGTTTTGGATCGGGAACATTCTCGCTCGCCGGTTCGTAGCGAAACAGGCAATAATGGAAACAGGGGTAGGCGTAGGACACGTTCGTCTCGCCTGGGAAGGATAACCAGGGATTATATGAATGGTAGAGTGGGTTCGAAAACAACATCTGCTCCTCAGGGCTTAACAATTAATACAAATGAAGTTAAAGGTTTAATTGAGGATGCAGGGGCTCGACGAACGAATAACGGGGCTAACGGAGACTTGATTAAGAATATTTTATCCCAAACAATTCCAGCTTGTTTAAGGGCCAGTAATGAAAATCAGATTGATGTAGTCAGGGAAATGGGTGAGTCATTCAGGGAACATCGCTCTGGGGATAGGTCTGAAAAATCAAGGTTGTGGGAGGAAGTTAGGCAATCTAAGAAGGCTATCGCAACTTTTTCAGGGAGTGAAAATCTCGATGTTTTTACTTTTTCCCTAATGTGCGAGAATTTTAGGACTTTGGATCCAAGTATTAAAGATAGAGAAATCATTTCAGTTGCCTGCAGTAAGTGCACAGACCAGCTTGCAAAATTTTTAGCAATGAACCCACAAATTGCTCGTCTCGACAATTAGGATAAATTTAAAGAGGTTTTGGTCGATCGTTTTGGGTCTGCTGGGAAAAGCTTCACTATGAATAAATTTTTCACTGCGGCTATGGAAGAAGGGGAAACGATCGAGCTATTTTCGGCTAGATTAGAGTCTATGGCTTCAGCACTTTGGAGGGTAAAGCCTGGAGGCAGCGGTGTAGAGCGTGGTAGGAAATTAGAATGTAAAGATGAAGCTTTACGGAATGCTTTTCTCCATGCTATACCGCTTGAAATTGAGGGCTATGTTTTGTCTAGAGATCCACAAACATTCAGGGAAATGTACAATGCTGCTATTCGCAAACGCTCAGTAATGGAAGGGCGTGTAGGGAAATGGGCAGTGAAAACCTCAACGTCACCAGCAGTGGCTAGTGTTCATAAACAAACTAGCGAGAGTGGCATTAATAATTTGGCTTTGGGAACTGTGGTTGATAAAATTGAACGTTTGGAAAAACATATGGGTAAATTAAGTTCGGCTATAAATAGGGTTCAGGTTAGTGCTATACGCCCAAACAATGTGGAAACCAGGGTCTGCCTTCGGTGCCTAGGGCGTGGCCATATAAAAAGGGATTGCAGGACCAAAGAGGAAGACATACAACATGTCAGTCATAAGAATAAGCGTAGGAATAATTCAAACTTTTCATCAAATAAGCAGAATTTTAGT
>JAHWFP010195297.1:156887-172988 GCA_023313725.1 Lithobius niger
TCAATGAAAACAACATCTGTTGGAATACCTTTGTCCACTGACGATGTCCAGTCCTCGAGCGCGGAAAGCAATTGTAATGTTGTAGAACGCCGTGGGACGAATCCAAATTGGTCATTTGAAAGTGCAGCGTTTTCATCCAGAAAAGAAACTATATGATTTCTGATAATGCGCTCCATAATCTTGCATGGCACACAGGTGAGTGCAATCGGTCGGTAGTTTTTGGGGTCCGAGGCATTCCCATTTTTGAAATTGGGGATTACGCGAGCGGATTTCCACACAATAGGCAAAGCCCCCTTGGTGAAAGACAGATTGAAAATAATGGAAAGTGGTACAGAGATTTCACTGGCAATCTCTTTATAGAATGAGGCAGAGAAACCATCAGGGCCAATAGCATTACTAGATTTTATACTTTTAATTATTTTGTAGACAGCCGAAGGAGTGAAAACTACATCAGAGGAGTGAACCTTTTCACTGGCTTCAGAAAATGGCGGTAATATTCCGTTATCAGATATGAAATTAGAAGAAAACGTGCGAATTAGTGCATTTGCTTTTTCTGTTTCACTAAGCAACAGTAAGTTGTTAACTTTTAAAGGGGGGATAGGACGGAAGTTATGTGTTTTCTGTTTTACGAATTTAAAATGGGCCGACAAGGAACCACCTTCATTTCCTCAGCCTGCGCCAGTTTGTTTACCATGGCTGTATACGCAATATGGCAATCTGAATATTTCTTTTTAGTTTTGTTGTTAGGGTTTATACGATGTGCACGCCAACTTTTAAGTTTTTTCCTTCTTAATTTTTGTAGAACGGCTGGAGTTTTTGAAAGTCGATTGTGCAGTGGAATGAAATTGGTACAACGGGCGACAGCATCTTGGAGAATAGCGTGAAAGCGACTCCATGCCATATGTACATCAAGCGTTTTGAGCGATTGCCAGTTAATGCAACATAAATTGGATCGTAGAGTCAAAATTTATGTGGTGTTTATAATGCAGTGTATGTTTTTTTGGAAAGATATCCACTGATATTTGATTGTATTTTAAAGAGGAGCATGTTGTGATCGCTACACCCAAAATGATCCCCCACCATAACATCAAAAACCGTACGGTCGTTATCGACCAGAATAAGGTCAAGAATGGCTCGTCGTCTGGTAGGCTCCATGACTAATTGGGAAAGGCCCAACTCAGAAATAAGGTCCCGAAAAATTTGATTAGTTGCATCAGAGGCAGTAAAGGATGCCCAATTGATGGAAGACTGGTTAAAATCCCCAACTATTAAGTTAGTTTTGCTGCTTTGTATATTTTTTTCTAATATAAGAGCACATTGACATTAATGAAAAATTCCCGTTCGACTTTTTTCGTACACCCTATAGTTGAACAATATTTGTTTAAAACGTGGCCGTCATATTCGTAACATCATTTTAAATATCTTGGTCTTAAGTTTAAATGTCATGCAAGTTGATTTTTATTTATACCTATTTGTTTTCGAAAAGAAAACTTGTGTTAAAAAAATACCATTATGACATGTGGGCCATGTATTGCCAAATTCAGAATCGTTTAGGTTATTTTCCACCAATCGGTATAATATAAAGTGCACGAGAAATTGGAATAAATACACAATTTAATGTTCGTTTCATACACAAAAAACTGTTGTAGCCGAAGGTAGCAGTTTAGGTAAACTAAAGGCACCTCGGTTTTCAACTCGCGACAACAATAAAGTAGTAAATAATTCCGTCCTTTTCTTGAAAACAAACAATAATATAGTAAATAATCCCAACCTTTTGTTGAACAACAAACATGCGTGAGTGACTATACCGTTTATTGAACAACAAAAATACATGTATTCCAATTCTTGAAGCAGCATTTACGTCTTTTGACTGTTTACGCAATGCACGCAGCCGACTGATTTGTCCCCACCGTGTCCGCTCAGCGGTTCTTCAATGTTCAGTCACGCTTCCCGAGCGTCCCGCTATGGAGTGTTACCCGCTTGGTTCAGCCGAAATGGGCGAGCGCTGGTACACCCAACGGCATCTAGCGGCCGGAATTCGAACTAGAAACGAAAGTGATGGCCTACTGGATTCCGAACTGGAAACAGGGCCATTGTCAACGGAAAATAACGATGTTTCAGTACACAGTGTTTAAATTGCTTGGTTTTTCTTGCCCACCTTTTGTATTTAACGTTGGGGATAAGCCAAGTATTTCTTTACTACATACTGGTTCATCAGTTTCTTTAATCTGAGAGTCAGTACCGCAGGAATTACTGTATGATAGAAATATTGCTTGTTAATTGCATTCTATGGAAACGCCTGTAAGTTTGGTGGGAGTAGGACAAAAAGAAATATGCAGGTCAAAAGATCGTAGTTACGTTATCAAAATATGAATTTTCAAGGCAATAAGATTTGTAATAGTGCCGAATGGTTCTTTTGGCGAAATTTCAGTGTTGCTTGGATTTGATTTCATGTCAAGTAAATTAAATTCAGTTTCATTAGACTGTTCTAACAACGTTTTGAAAATCGGGATTTTGGAATTTCAATTATCAGTCACAGCTGAACTAGCTTGGGCAAATTACATTCAAAACTGAGAAATAGTAAATCATGACATGTATAACCCTACTGGCGTTTACAGAGCTACTCTTAGCGTTGGATCGGACGTGGGTGCTGATGAAAACCCGAAATCAACGTGGAATTGCACACCTAAGCAAGAGTATATAGATGTAGAGGTGACAATTTTAAAGGCGTTAATCCCAACTAACTCGGAGACAGCTTGTTAGATACTCCTTTTCCGGAGATACAAAGCGACATTTTGTACCAAAATATAATGATGTTTTATTTCACATGACTCGTGGATTAGTTAATATGTCACCTACCAGTGTGTGTATAAACTTGAGGGGCGTAGACATTGTACCGAAACAACGTACTGTTCTGGGGCATAATATAAAGTTTATAAAGTAACAGAGGGCAGGGGAGCTCATAAGCCCACTTACAGTGGCAGTTCACCGTTTAACCTTATCCAGTCGATTTTTGAACGAGTTAAAACTGGGCGCCGTAACTACCTCAATATGACAACAATCGTAGTATAGAGGCCGATTCAGATAAGGTGGAAACGCATGACGCTGCGCCGGTTGACTCAAGGCTAACCCAGAACCGGCGGAGCAAGCTAAACAAGGGGAGGAACTTGATGGAGAATAGAACCAGATTAATCACAAATTACTTTTTCTTGAATTATGCGATAAGAAAAGAGAGGAAATTTTTTTAATGTTAGAAACTCATTAAGCATTTTTTTTCCCCTCCTTGAAAAATAACTTTTGATTGGGCTATTTACAGGAATATACAGTTCCAATTCTGAAAGGAAATGCACTACCTGTTCTTTCCAAACTAGGTTTCTGGCCTAAAAATAAGTGAAAATATTGATGATTATGTAAAATCGTGTCAGGGCTGTCAAGTTTATACTAGACTGGACCGACTCTACAAGGCTACATTGAGAGCCTATCACCCTTGCAAAGGCCAGGTCCTGGATCTCAATGGATCACCTTGGGTCCTGGATCTCAATGGGACTTTGCACACCAGTAACCATAGCTCTAACTATATACTCTCTGATTGACGATTTTTTTTTGGCATTACACTACCGCAGGTGGGCATTCCGATAAAAAGGCGGAAACAGTACAGGGAAATTGTTCTCTGGATAAATTGCTAAATTCGGGTGCTCCGTCCAAGGATTAGTCATGATAGCGGAAGTTTCGTGAAAGAAAATCAAGATACCTTGGTTTCGTGATGCACGAATGCACAACTGGACGTTTCGCTCGGGAAATTTTGTTATCAAATCTCAATTTTTTTAAAAATAAAATCGCAACACCCTATAAAAATATTTACGGGTGATTATGTGTTATTAAAAATGTGGGTTCAACTTAAACAATTCCAATAGATTGCAGAAATGCTGGACATGACCGTACACAATTATGGAATTGTAAGCGATGTTATCGTAAAAGAGTAGTTTTAAGACTAATTTTATAAAGGGCACAAATCAGCCTATACTTTTAACGGAGTTTCTGATCTTGATATGTCATTACAAGTTAACGGAGAATTAACGGGTGCTGAAACAAAATTACACGAATACATTACAAAAACTTCTTTTTGATACGAAGGACCGAGCGGAGGAGATTACTGATCTTGATTCGTCAGTTGACGACAATGCGTTTGATAAAGTATCGGTAATTTTAGAAAACGAAACTATATCGAACCAAGATCGGCTCGATCTTTTAAAATTAAACAGCGAACGCTTTTAACAAGAATTAGACTTACAACGTTTTAGAGGTGCAGAGCACTCTTATCAAACTAGAAGTAATAAATGTACGCCATAATAAAGCTTCGTAGGCAACTAGACGACTGAGAGTCGAGGAAGATGGCGTAGTGTAGATTTCAGTTGGAAAAGGGGAAAACCAATCTGTGGGGAAAACATGACCGACAACCGTGCGTGGGTAGTTGGAAAGCGTGGCGTTGCATACAAGCATCGCTGTAAACGAAATTTTAAGTTCAAATATTGTTCTGAAATAAAAGCATAATGCATGCATGACAATTCTTAAATAACTAGTGGACATGTGTCAGACTGATAAAATAAATCGATAAATACTTGCATTACAGTTATTTAAAATTAAAAGTGATTTTATTGTGGTTTATTGAAAAATATAATAGTATTTACAGTATCTACAATAAATTGGTTTAAACATAAAAACAGGATGAACATCGTTAAAAGAGGAAGACACATTTTTTGGTTGTTGGCTGAGAAGTTGAATTGGTAATTGTTTGGAAACCTTACTTTTCACGCTATCCACTTAATTCACCTACTTATCGATTCCTTTCGTCGTTAGAGTTCCGAAAATCATAACGAAAACGTGCGCAAACGCTTTTTTATTTAAAAAAATAAATTACTAAAACACGCTAAAACACTACGCACAACTGTCGTTCCGCCATCACGATGCTGCGAGGTGAAGGGGCAACAAGAAAACCTGATTCCGCGCCCCTGCATATACGGAAATTATCTCGTTCCAGGTAGCAGACGAAATGGCTGAAGCAGAAGAAAAATTGGTTGGTGTATATTGATATTTGCGGCCAGAATCACAGACCACAGGGGCGCGGTTCGCGCGCATTATTATATACATCGAGAATTGGTGTAATCAAAAAAAGTATGACGCAAGCATTTGTGAAACAAGGAAGTAGCATAATTTGTTCCTTGTTTCACAAAAGCTTGCGTCATACTATTTCTGATATCACCAATTCTCGATGTATATGATAATGCGCGCGAAGCGCGCTCCTGCGGATTGTAAATCCGGCTACAAATATCACCGTCTGCCTAGGAAAGAGATAATTTTCGTTTAGTAACGTTCTGGTCGAAATCAGGTTTTCTAGTTGCGGAATCATCGCGTAGAATGGTTGTCGCTTCTAGTTTGTTGTGCGTAGCGTTTTAGCGTGTTTTAATAATTTTTTGTTAAATTAAAAAACGTTTGCGCACGTTTTTGTTATGATTTTCGGAACCCTAACGACGAAAGGAATCGATAGGTAGGTGAATCAAGTCGATAGCATGAAAAGTAAGGTTTCCAAACAATTACCGTTGAATTTTTCAGACATAAATTATAATGAAAATGCTGAGAGTTTAAAGGAATTGGGATTTACATTAGAAAAAAAAATGTTGAATAAGCACTTGAAAATGGATTAAAAATAATGCAAATAAGGTAAAATGATAAAAAGGAGGTAAATTTGGTAAAATACAACACTAGAAATCAAGTTGTACAGCTGGTGAAGTACAGGGCCATATCATCGGAGGTCCCGAGTTGATGGTAGGTTGGGTTTTCTTCGCCGATAGATGGGGCTCGTTATCGGGTCGGCAACACTCGCCGACGCTGTAAATTAGACGCGTCGGACGAGTGGTGGAAACTTACGATAGAGGCTACGACAGAATTGTGGGAACGGCTAGGTTTAATTAGGACCGTTGTCGTTGTCTGAAATAAGTAAGAAACAAAATTGTAAATGTCAAGAAATTACGAAGTAAAGGACTGAAAACGTAACATTTCACACAAACCTTTAAATCGTATTTCAAAATTCAAATTGGATTTAAATTTTCTTAAGTTTCAAACTTGAATAAAGAATAACTTTAGTAGATTTATGAAATTCCGGAAGGAAAATAATTTTTTGGGGGGGTTAACGAAAATTAATACATGTCAAAATAATTGGAAAATTGTAATTAAGACATGATTAAGTTTAAAAATAACATGATTTACTTTTTTTTATTATGGAGAGGTGGATATTGAGTAAGATGGAATTTGGAAAAAATTTTTCTTTAGCAACTATAATTTGTCAAAAAAGGTTTTACGTGTATTATCGAAAGAACTAAGGTATAAATAAGAAGTTGAAAATAGTGACCTTTGCAAACAAATTTGGCAGTAAAACTAATAAAACATTTCTCCCGGATCTTGCAGGAATTTAGGGGAGAATAATTAAAATTCATGCATGGCTGAATTTTTTTTTACAGAAAATGTCGAAAGACACAACATGGTCATTATCAGATATTGCAAACATCGTCATGGTGGGGAGGTAAATAAGCAAAATATTGTGACCCCCTCCCCCCCACCTCCTTTCCCCCTCCTTTTCCCAGACAAATGAGAAAAAGAAGGCGATTCGGGTAAGGACGGGTTCTTAAAGCATACAGTAAGAGCAAGAATTTATATATTCTTGGCAAAAGTAATTGGGAAGCAGTAAGTGGTAAAATTTTTTGCTCTGAATTGCAAAGTAAGACTTTTAAAGTCGGATAGATGGCGAAAATTTTAACGAGATTCTCGGTTCTAGGAATAAAATTATGAATGGTCCAAGAAACGAGTATGAAACGTGCTGTTTAGACATAAATTTTACCTTTTTCATCAAAAAAGGAAGCTATTAATTAAAATTCTTCACCCCCCCCCTCTAAACAGTGGGAGGACGGGAAGGAAAATTGTCCAAGTAACTCAGAAACCTATTTATCAATTTCGGTTGTGGTTGAAATTGATAAAATTTTATGGAAAACAATTTCATTAAACGTAAATGGAAATGAAGTAAGCACTAGACTATACTAGAGTTTCAATTTTTTTTTTGGTGTAATCAAAAGATAGCATTCAAAATCCACGATCAGAATAAGTAATTCGGATCCTGGATAGTGAATGGCGTAGGAAAAAGGAAAATTGATACCTTGGAATACTAAATTATGTAATGAATATATAACATATATTACATGAATATATTATGTTATTTGATCAATAGGAACATTCAAAATCGACGGTCAGAATAAGTAATTCGGATCCTGAATTGTGAATAACGTGGATAAAATGGTGGTGATTAGAAAAAGTTGCAATTTGGCATTTCATTTTTTTTTATATATGTATTTTATTTATCATTTACAAGGTGATACTCAAACTCAAAAAAGGTTTTTGAATTCAGGGATTCTGAAAAATGAAATTTTTTTAAAACAAAAATACTGAAAATACGGTGGGATATGGCAGGAAGGCAAACGGAATATTGCAACATTGGAATAATACATGTTATGCATAAAATAAGAAAAAAAAAAAGAAAATAGTCTAAATACGTATTGAAAATTTCTGATGGCTCACCCCTCCCCCTAGCCAGTCTTTTGGAACGGGAAAGAAAAAGCGTTATGACAAATTTTGTATTTTAAACAAGCATGGGAAATTGAACTTGTTCATTGATAAAATAAGGGGAATTCATTTGTCAAAAAGGGAAAAGCAGAAATCAAAGGTGTAGTAAGTTCAAGAGAATTACGTTTTTAATTTGATTTGAGTTCTAAATGCTTTTCTCTCTGCTTAAGTTACTTCAAAGGGCAAATAAATTAAAAAGCATATGATTTGGAATTTTTTTTGTTTTGGATAAAAAAAAAAAAATGATAACAATTGTAGTTTAAAATGCAACAATTCAACTAATTAACAAATACAAGAAGACATAGGACTATACCGGCCAGATCAAGAGAAAGGTTTTTTAATTTAATTTGTGAATGGTTTTGGATGTGATACTAAAGGATTGAAATTTCTATTTTTAAAAGGCAAACTGCCAGATTCAAAGGCCAATAATGATTAACCTAATATGGTTCATGGAATGTTTTTTTTTTTAAATTTTAAACAGAAACGTTGCATTTGGAAGAACATTAATTTTTTTTGGATTTTGGTTCAAAATAATTTAACTTACCCCTTGGTGAAGAAAGGCAGAAGGGACAGTCGGAAAAACATGAGGAAGGCACAGAGATGGCTTTCAGATTTGTAGCGGTAGGCATCATTGAGAGAGTGATCGGCAACAATGCAGACAGTGATGGTAATAATGAGGTGGAATTTGGTGATGATTTCTTCGTAATGTGCCTGAAACCAACAGATAAGCTATGTGACAAATAAAGACCATAACGCGTTCTGAAAATTACAAAAACAAGAAAGAAATGACTCGTAGAATTTGAAGCCTACATATTCAAGAGATCTGATTAAAAATAAAATAGAGAAATCTTCAAACGTTATCTGTAAAATGGAAAATGAAAGGAAGTTCAAAAGGATTGATATGGTGGAGATTGGAGATAAAAGAATAATGGAAATAATTGATGTTTAGTCAAATTAAACATGCAAAGAAGGAGAAAAGAAATGGAAGTTGTAATCAGAAAGAATGTGAAGTTGGTTAAAATGTTTGGAAATAAACATGGAAATGAGTGGAGATTTGGTCAAATGTTTGGAAAAATTAAACATGAAAAGGAGTGGAAATTTGGTCAAATGTTTGGAAAAATTAAACATGGAAGTTATTCAAAAGCAGTTGGAAAACGCAAGAAACGACTTGGCACAAAACGAAAACCTCAAGGTGAATCAAAATTAATTGATGAAAAATTTCATTGTTGTATTCCTCTTATATTTCTTGCATGGCAGGATAAAAACACGCATGGGAACCATGAAAATACTCCAAAATTTGGTGAGGAAGGCCGAAAGAACAAACACAGCAAGCTTACACTTGAATACAAGAGAAGACATCCAATTACGACGCAATGGATGT
This sequence comes from Lithobius niger, assembly GCA_023313725.1. Classification (NCBI taxonomy): domain Eukaryota; kingdom Metazoa; phylum Arthropoda; class Chilopoda; order Lithobiomorpha; family Lithobiidae; genus Lithobius; species Lithobius niger. The sequence continues at coordinate 165,937 of JAHWFP010195297.1, forward strand.
AAAATTGCTGTTATTTCTGCATTTTGGGTTAATTTTCTCTCCAGAAAAACTGGATATATAGATATATAAATATATTGCTGCATGATATCTAAAACAGAGTATCAATAAATTGAGAAGGGGATAAATAAAGATGTGTGGTTTTGAAATGAAATAAAAATAATTATGAGCTGTAAGTATTGATCAAGTTGTATAGGAATGTAGATGCAATTGCATAATAGTGGCATGAAAACGAATGATGTTACTATTCTATGACGGATACAGTGAGATATTGTTGGAAATTGTTAAACACTTTGTGATTTTGATGTCGTAAGCAAAATTATTGAATTTTTTTTGAAGAAGCAAAAATATTATCGAAATGTTAATGCATGAAAACTGATAATAATGAAGAACTGTAAAATTGGAGATGATGAATGATTGTTGATGTGATAAGTTGTCTGAATATGGTGGAATGGAGATAAGGGGAAAAACAGTTTTAAAGTGATTGGTGATGCACGTTCTGAGGAAATAAGTCTAGGACTCTGGGTTTTCAGGCAAAATTAAAACTTAATTCAAGATTAAAATTAAAATTGGACATCACATTAGAATGAGTTCGAATCATGTGTGAACAGTTTTACCCCAGTTTCTTATTAGGGAACGTTTCTGACGCCAGCTTTTTAGGCAAACTTAATCAAAAGCTGCGGTGGTTTCAACAAGTATTATGTGATGGGATTTGATCAAATAATTTAAAATTAGGGAAGCAAAGAATTCCTAAAAGAAATACTTAGCTTCTGAATAGAAGGGGATATTGTAATGGTAATATATTTGCATAAATTAATATTCATATAAAATATTACATAAAAGTTATCAGCTGCATTTGGTACGCAAAGCAGTCGTACGCAAAGCAAATCAGTGCATAAAATCGCACAATAGTTAGTAAAAGGTAAACAAGAAACTGAGAGTCAAAAAAAGACACAGGAAAAGACCCAGCCAGAAAGAGCGTCACCAACACAAGAGAGTGAGATTTGAGGTCAACACGAAAGCAGGGAGAATGAGTCTGTACCGTTTTGTCAACAGACCACTTTAGATAATTGCAGGCTTAGTAAAGTGAGTGACGTATCTTGAGCTAGCAATCTTGAAAGTAGAGCACAGCTGACAGGTGATCCTAATTATTATAAGTGGAGGGGTAATTATTTGGCGGTAGACAAGATAGAAACGGGAAAGTCTATTAACCGATGGAATGTAAACATAAGTTATAAAAAGATGAAGGGGACTTAAACGTGTTGTTAGCTGGATAGAGATCATCGGCTCGTGTGTTACGCTCTGCTCCTCCCATTCTTAACTCGGAAAAGTACGCCAGTGTTTGTTGTGGTGCCGGGGTTCTCGACGGCCAAGCCGCGTAGGCTACACCGACTCAGTTAAGTTGATAGTGTTTTATTGTTCGTAGTGCTGGAGTATTAGTAATGTTATTATTTAGCGGGAAGCATTATCAAGTACCATTATTATTACGGGTTGTACTCATTTAACGACAATTATTAAGGATAATAATTGATGGTTTAACAATATGGTTGAGTGTTGACTTCATCTCTTATAAATATCAGTGCATATGCAATCTTGTTAATACGGTCTATCTAAATTAAAGTAACCGACCAGTTCTGAATTAAGATTGCTGACTATGCCTAGCTTGAATAAAACGGATAATTAATCAATTAGTGTCTTTGGTCTCTTGGTTTGATAGTGTTTGTTCACACAGTGTTTCTACATCTGTCTTAACAATATATGTGGTTTTAACGATAAATAAAACCATAACACTAAAAGATTTGATTAAAAGCGACATTTTTTTGTGTGTGGGAGAGCTTTGTGCTAGTAGGCCTATTACTAGTTGTGTTGGATAGCTACCAGTCTTAAATAATACAAATATCAGTAGATGTTGATTTTTTTTAATGAAAAGGCATATTTTACTGCAATTTGCTACCTCTGAAATGCTCGATAGTGACCATGAACTTATGAACTTGATAACCACCAGGGGTAGCTTTGTAAACTGGCTTTGTATTTCATCGCTCGTCACTACGGTCGTGTGGGATAGAAGCTGTAGATAAAGCAACTGGTTCCCAGCTAATTATTTTAACATTTTCACCAATGCAGTGCTAAGAGACATCAATTTTCCTGCACGAGCAAGAACTGGCATTGAGCCTGGATGCAAGACACAATTTCAATTCTAGTCAGCCCTTGCGTGAAACTTAGTCCTCATTTTAAAGTTGCTTTTAACTTTGATCTATTAAACAATTTATGCACAAAACATAGAGGGAGGGTATCCCATTCACATAACCAAATATATTTTTGATTATTAGTTAGGTCTTACGAATTCGATAAATTTCATACTTCTCGGATCAAACTTACATAATCTTTAACAATAGTCTCATCTAAATCCAGTAATGGAGAATCTGTAGGCACCGTAGCCGAGGGCTGCTTAACATTTGAAGAGGCACTAAAAGAAAAGAAATAATAAATTAATAAGTGAACAAAACTAGCTTGTAATTTTATTCAAGACAAAATGTAGTCTGGTGCTGTGATTTTGACTCGCCTAGGTTAGCAGAAAACTAAAAATATCAATTGAAATAAATCCAATAAATCCAAATTAAATTAAAAAATTTTTAAACTCAATGTAATAAAAAACCATGGTGGCTACACTGTCTGTCATCCTTTAAACATATTACATCGCACTATAGACAATATTTATTAAGATATTACGGAAAACAACGAGGCTACATTCACATCACGATGTCAAAAAATAAAAATAGTTCAGTACTGTAGCAAATGCAGTGAGAAAATTAGGCTATTAAAACTGTAGAAACACAAGGCGATAGTACCTCCTTTTTTCTAGGACCTTTCTCATAACATCATCGACTCAAAAAAAGGCCAGTGAACGGTCGGGACATCTCGAATCCCAACTCCACTTGGCGTACTCAGAAGCATGGACAGCAAATTACGGAAATGGTCTGCCAACGACTTCCACGTTTTTTTGCATTGCTCCTCTGAAACCACAAACGTACAATGAGCGACTTAACGAAGTGGAAATATTGCTAACTAAAGAAAACAACGAACAGAATGTTTAGACAGTTTACTTACTATCTTGCGCCATGCTGACTGCCACGTCCACCCAAGAATCGTCAACAATGTCTTTTCGGCGGTACATTTCTGATGATCGGTCCCACATGGGAGGACGCTGCTGTACTTCAGCTATCAGTCTTTCCTTCAACTCTATTGTTTTTCTGGCTTGCAGCTTTTTCTTTTTTTTGCTGCTTCTTTAAGCTGTTTTTTGGTAAGGACGACCAAACCGGTGAACTGGCTTACCTCCTCCATTTTGTATACCAAGATGCCTGGACAGTCTACCCAGCATGCAACACAGCAACGCTCGAACGCTACGCTTGGCGCTCAAATATCTGGGACTAGTTGATATTCGCTCGGCGCTTGGAACTGCCACAATGCGCGCATTTTCCCCCACTGCTTTTAAATTATAAACGGTCGCGCGTCAGCGTTGAGCGTGGGAAATTTCACGCGCCGAGCATCACGCGTACGCGTCGAAATCAATATTATAAATGCACCCTTATTGTATTACTAACCTGTTTGAACTATCTAACAGGCTTAACACCTAACTGTATGAAGTATGCAACATGCTTAACTGCTTGATTGAAGCAGCTAACTCCTTTCACTCGTCATGCTAAGCTGTGTACATTACCTAACATGCTTTACTTATCTTAGTAAGTTGTTTGAACTAAACTGTTTGAACTAAACTGTTCAAACTAAACTGTATGAAGTATGTAACATGCTGTACTCACCTAAGTAAGCTGCTTGAAGTAGATAACTCTCTTCACTCGACAAGCTAAGCTGTGTACAATACCTAACACGCTTTACTTTCTTTATTAAGGTGTTTGAACTATCTGACAAGCTTAACTCTTTAAACTAAACTGTATGAAGTATGTAACATGCTTTACCCATCAAAGTAAGCTGAGTGAAGTTGCCAACTCGCTTCACTCATCAAGTTAAGTTGTGTACAATGCCTAACATGCTTTACTTATCTTATTAAGCTGTTTGAACTATCTAACAAGCTTAACTCTTCAAACTAAACTATGTGAAGTATTGTAATGGTAATATATTTGCATAAATTAATATGCATTGAAATATTACATAAAAGATATCAGGCTGCATTTGGTATGCAAGGCAGTCATAATTATTATTATAAATCAAATCAGTGCATAAAATAGCATAAGATGTGGTAAAGTGTAAACAGGAAACTATAAGACAAAAATAGGCAAAATAAAAAGACCCAGCCAGACAGAGCGTCACCAACACAAGGTTAAGCAATTAGGATTTGAGGTCAACATGAAAACAAGGGGAACGACTTTTGTACCGTTTTGTCAACAGACCACTTTAGATAATTACAGGCTTAGTAAAGTGAGTGACATATCTTGAGCTAGCAATCTTAAAAGTAGAGCACAGTTGACAGGTGATCCAGATTGCTGTAATTATTAAAAGGTGGGGGGGGGGGGGTAATTATTTGGCGGTAGACAAGACAGAAAAGGGAAAGTCTATTAACCGATGGAATGTAAACAGAAGTTATAAAAGATGAAGGGGACCTAAAAGAAAGTGTTGTTAGCTGCATAGAGATCATCGGCTCGTGTGTTACGCTCTGCTCCTCCCGTTCTTGGCTCGGAAAAGTACGCCAATTTCTGTTGTGGTGCCGGGGTTGGCTACACCAACTCAGTTAAGTTGATAGTGTCTTATTGTTGTAATGATGTAGTATTAGTACTATTATTATTTAGCGGGAGGCATAATCAAGTACAGTTATTGTTACGGGTTGTATTTATTTACGACAATTATGAAGGATTAATAATTGGGGTTTTAGCAAATATGGTTGAGTGTTGACTTCATCTCTTATATAGATCAGTGCATATGCAATGTTGTTAACGGTCTATCTAAATTAAAGTAACCGACCAGTCCGGAATTAAGATTGCTGACTATGCCTAGCTTGAATAAAACGGATAATTAATCAATTGGTGTCTTTGGTCTCTTAGTTTGATAGTGTTTGTTCACACAGTATTTTTACATCCATCTTGACAATATATGTGGTTTTCGCGATAAATAAAACCATAACAGTGGAGTCAGGAGTAATTCACGCCTAGATTAACGGTATTTGAAAAAGGAATTTTTTTTGCTCGGGAAAATTCATAAAATAAATTAGGAAATTGATTTAAAGTATGGAATTTTGGTGGACTGTTTTAATAGTGCTGATAATTTGTGATTGGCGATAAAATTGGTTTAGTAAGTTATTTGGATTTTTTTGATTGCTTGAAGTCAACACTGTAGTAGGAATTTTATTTTATTGTGTGCTGTACATACAATAGCGAAAGTGTTTTATGTTTATTTGATTGGTGTTCAGACTGATTATCGGATTGGTTGATTTTTTTTTACGGGTTAATAACTCGAATTATGGTAAGGCATTTATTCTTTTGATTGGATTATGATTTCCGAGACATTGTGTGTGATTTTGTGATTTGATTGAGCATTTTTTTTGTGTGCGATATTGGTTGATTGCTGTGCACTGGAAGTGATTATTGATAGAGTGTTCATTTTTAACTGTTATTGTTGACGGTAACTAACTGTTGGCATGATTATTGGGAGTTACGTAAATATTATCTTATAAGATTTGGAATTTAAATTGGTAGTGTGGAGTGATTGGAGTTAAATTGGATAGAAATTGGACTGAGCTGGAATTTTTTTTAAAGAGTAAGGGCAATTCATTATAATTACTGTGGAATTAGATTGGTGTGGTTAGTAATAACAAATATTTAAATAGCAGCAGCAAATTAAAAGTGTAACTGGTGGATTGGTTCAGAATTTGTCTTTCATTGCAATACTATTAATGGATTTTTTTTAAGTAAACTATTATCATGCCAAGAGGTAGAGGCCGTGGGGCCAAGGTTGTGGTTAAACGTTCTTCTAGAGTAAGAATGATTAAACGTCCCTTAAATCGGGATGATTTTGTGAATATAAGTCAGGTGACAACTGGTACTCCGAAGCGCACTACGCGCGGGGCAATTATTGAATCGGACTCAGATTATTCTGATGATGATCAGGGTAGAGACAGAACTCCTCCACCTGTTTTGGATCGGGAACATTCTCGCTCGCCGGTTCGTAGCGAAACAGGCAATAATGGAAACAGGGGTAGGCGTAAAACACGTTTGTCTCGCCTGGGTAGGATAACCAGGGATTATATGAATGGTAGACTGGGTTCGAAAACAACTTCTGACCCTAAAGGCTTAACAATTAATACGGTGGAAATTAGAGATTTTATTGAGGATGCAGTGGCTAGACGAACGAATGCTGGGGCTAACGGAGATCTGATTAAGAATATTTTATCCCAGACAATTCCAGATTGTTTAAGGGCCAGTAATGAAAATCAGATTGACGTAGTCAGGGAAATGGCTGAGTCATACAGGGAACATCGCTCTGGGGATAGGTCTGAAAAATCAAGGTTGTGGGAGGAAGTTAGGCAATCTAAGAAGGCAAGTTTTTCAGGGAGCGAAAATCTCGATGTTTTTTCTTTTTCCCTAATGTGCGAGAATTTAAGGACTTTGGATCCAAGTATTAAATATAGAGAAATCATTTCAGTTGCCTGCAGTAAGTGCACAGATCAGGTTGCAAAATTTTTAGCAATGAACCCACAAATTGCTCGTCTCGACAATTGGGATGAATTTAATGAGGTTTTGGTCGATCGTTTTGGGTCTGCTGGGAAAAGCATCACTATGAATAAGTTTTACACTACGGCTATGGAAGAAGGGGAAACCATCGAGCTATTTTGGCTAGATTAGAATCTATGGCTTCGGCACTTTGGAGGGTAAAGCCAGGAGATAGCAAAGTAGAGCGTGATAGGAAATTAAAATGTAAAGATGAAGCTTTACGGAACGCTTTTCTCCGTGCTATAAGACCTGAAATTGAGGGCTATGTTTTGTCCACAAACATTCAGGGAAATGTACAACGCTGCTATTCGCAAACGCTCAGTAATGGAAGGGCGT
>JAHWFP010195298.1:3667-14441 GCA_023313725.1 Lithobius niger
GCGACGCGAGCGACTCTGCTAGTGTGTAATAAAGTGGCACGTCAACAAGAAATTGGTTTTCAACAATTTGCTACTACCTTTTGCTTATAGGTCGAATCATTCTCAACTTGATTACCTCTTTATAGGTTTTTGGTTTGGTTTTAATTTTGTTGTAATTTGTTTTAATATTTCGTTAGTTTTGGTGTGTTGATATCACTCCTTTGAAAGGCCGAACCACTCTCAACTTGGTGGCCTCTTCACCAGTTTTTGGCTTTGTTTATTTTGCTTTGTTTTTAGAGTTAGTTTATTTTTCGTGAATTGGACGTGAATACAATTTCTTGGGCAACGTTGTTTAGATTTATCGTGCTACACTAGTGTGTGTCTAGGCACGTACGTCAGTATCCACGTTCTCATTGTTCGAACTTCGGCCGTCCAATGAGACACGATGCCGACAATACTAACAATGGTTATAACAATATTTTCGTACTTATCCGCCCTCCCACGCCATCCTCGTTACACCCCCAGGCTCTAAACCATAAAAGTTTCGTATTGTACTGCATTTCGTATTGTACTGCAGCCATTCGTTCAATTTCATAGCTGGAAGCCTTCCCGTTATCTCGGTATCGATGAATAATCACCCTATGGAAATTAACATGGGGATGAGCGGCTAGTAGCTATAACTAATAACTAATAACACATTTACAACGTTATTGAGGGTCAGCTTTTGCATTGAAAGCAGCTTAGCTGGCATTCCTACACAAGTTAATTTTTGTCAGTTGGGTGATTGCTTTCGATTTCAACACAATTTAAGCTTTTGTGCCGCATTATTATTTTTCCTCAACTATGCTTCATGATATTAGACACTGACGCTATGGCGTCGCGCTACAATGGTTTACAACCTCGACAATTGAATTGACGTGATGTTTGTTGCCGAACTTGGCGCGACACACTAGCGTGTGTCTCGACTTTCTTGGAGCTCCATCCATACACCGTTCTCTAACAATGGAAAGTGACAACAATGACCTTCATGCAACTCTAGCAGCTCGCCTTCGGCATTATTACAGCATGCATTTGCATCGATAATGCCATGTTCATTTACTTTTGGACGGGCACTTTAAGCAATTTTTCTTCACAATCCAAAACGTTAAAACAATGCAAAGCAGCAAATAATGCTAATCAGCAAACGCCAGTAAACTGAACATTAAATAAATCTGTACGTTGGCGAGGAGATAGATACTGCAGTACTAATAAGAAATACTATTCATATGAAAAAAGTTGACTGCTGTCCTCAAAATGGAACGAAAACCAACCCCAAAAAAAATTTTTAAAAATGGACCAGAAAACTAGATTGGTGTTTCCATGATTCCATCTCATAATTGCTAAGAAAAAAATGGATTTCATCAATTTGGACCAAAAAGGTCTGATATCTAGCCCAAAACAAACTTGTTAAGGATTCCCGACAAGCTTTTTGGCATGTGAAGTCGTGATATCATCAAACGCCAAACTCTTTCGCCCAGCTAATCCCACCGACTAAGACTTCAAACGTTAAATGAAATAATTGAAAATTGGACAGTAAGCTATTTTTATATTTCATTTAACCTTCGAACTGTTACTCGGTGGGATTAGCTTGGCAAAAGAGCTTGGCATTTGATATCACGACTTCACACGGCCGAAAAGCTTGGCGGGAATCATTAACAAACTTTGTTTTGGGGTATATAACTATAGTGTGCGCGGCGTATCTTGAGTCCTGCAAGTATTTTATGATCGGCTACGTCTTCCTGGAGGGGGCGACTTTAATCGACGGCCGCCATTGTTTTTGTAACCATCTTGGATATCAACAAGGCACTCTGCTACCAAAAACGTACAATCGATTATCTGTGTTCGTTCTGCGGTGAACTCAAGATAGGCCGCGGACACTTTAAAACTAGGCGTATAACCAATTCTGAAGATCACCACTACTTGGCCGAGTTTGACACGCTAACATGCATTGGTTTCGGTATTTACGGGGCAGAAACCTGATTATTTTTGGCCTGTGCTCCACAGGGAAGTAGAGCTTTGCCTTTGTTGTGCAACGTTTACGATTCCTGCCCAGTGCTAAACCTCGAATTTATACCCAGTGCACCACCCCTAAAATATTTGAGGAAAGAATTTGATCTTCGGAATTAGTTTTTTTTTCGGGCACCTAAACTTCCTTGTCAACAAATTTGAAGTAAACCAGAATCAAACTACGAACATGATCGTCTCCCAAACAAAAAAAAAATGCACAAACAGACAAGTAGATATACAGAAAATCCAAGTTCGGTCGAATATTAAGGCTTCCTTCCCTTCGCTCGCTCAGCCAACAACGAGACAAGACAGGAAAAGCGATGGAAATTGATTTATTTTTCTTACCGGGAGCCCCTGGTTATGAACAGCGCTAACCAAGTATAACCAGTGAATGGATAATATTGGTGGTTGGTTGGATCTATCTTGTCCTTAGCTGCTGGCGGCATTCGAGTTTGTAAAGACGAAACTTGGGGGGGGGGGGGGGGGGAAAGGGGTGAAGAGTTGCGGAAAGGGTGCTTTGTCTAGTTTTCGTAGAGATAATTGGAACGTTTTACGAACCCGTGCGCTTCAACATTGATCTCTCCCTGCGAGCCTAACATTCTTTAATTAATTCGTCAGCCCGGGAAACATCAACCTTAAGCAGCCAATTTCGGAAAATACAAAAACGGTTAAGAAATTAGGGGGGAGAGGGATAAGATGCGGGCGGTGGGGGAGTGAGGGTGTGATGTTAAGGAAAATGTTTATTTTTTTTTTGTTTAAAGAAAGTCAAAGGAAAATGAAAAGAGAGTCGGAAGAAAGTTCAAAAGAAAAAAATATTTCAAAATTTGCACCGTAACGAGAGAAAACGACGAAAAATAAGTTCTTGAAAGAGAAAAATATTTTGAGAATTCGGAAAACGCGTGTTTTCTGTCTGTCGCCGTCGCCAAGTGATGGGGTCGACGGGATGCGAATTTGAAATGGTTTGCTGACGACGCAGAGTTCTTGCTGGTTTTTTTTTTTTTAAGTTTGTTTGTATGTTTTGTTTTTAAGTTTAAAAAACCTTCACCCATGGAGCGCTATGCATTAAACTGAGCTAAAAACAAGGCTTCTTGTACTTTGAAGAATGACAAAATTGTACAGCCTGCCATACGATTCAATATGGCAGCACCCACGTGAAGAGTTCCTACTGCTACGTGTTCTGTCCTATTTTTAAAGTTTTACATTTGACTATTTGTACACTCTTAAAATGTAAGGTGCCTAGTGATTCTAAGTCGATATCCATGAGAAATAGGCTTAACCGGCAATAATTGCTCGTTTGCAAGAAACGGGATTATCCAGTGTCGAGGGGGTAGGGGAAATCTCACGGGCGAATAGTGCGAGTGGATTTCCCCTAATCCCCCCCCCCCCACCCCCGAGGTATTGGACTGCCCCGTTTCGAGCAAATGAGTCATTATCGCTGGTCAACCCCTCCCCCCCCCCCTTCTCACGGATATGTATTTTAATGGCAAGGTATGAAGTCGAGGCTAATATATCGACTCATTTGAGTTTCAAAAACTGTTATTTGTAAATTTTATTTGTGAATTATAATAAATTTCAGAATTTGACCGGTGTAAATTCCTGAATAGAAAATTCCGGTTTGCATACTCCAGTCTAGGGAAGTAACAGCTGAGGAAAGACGTTCTTTTTTTTTTTCTGTCCCAGTTTCCGAATTTTGTATTTAAGGTAAGGCCCTATTTTTTCCTACTTAAGTTTGAATAAGATTATTGTGTGCGCGGTGTATCTTGAGTCCTGCAAGTATTTTGTGATCGGCGACGTCTTCCTGGATGGGGAGGCTTTAATCGATGGCAGCCATTGTTTTTGTAACCATCTTGGATATCAACAAGGCACTCTGCTACTGAAAACGTACAATCGATTATCTGTGTTCGTTCTGCGGAGAACTCAAGATAGACCGCGGACACTATAGAGTATGAAATAAGCTATGGGCTTGAATCGTAGGTTATTAGGTGTATTTCAAAGTGTCAGTAACCTAGTTTTTCGTAATTGCTGGAACAAGAGGTTGGCGAGTGAGGCTTAGCATGCCACATATTTTTTTGTTTCGTGTTGGTACGAAAAATGCCGCCATTCACAAATGTGTCCTTTATGCTGGGTGTAGTGGTTGAATATGTGTTGCGTAGTTAGGAAAAGTCGGTCATTATGTCACGTGGTGCATGGAACAGCAGGTAGAGCACCGTAAAAAGTGTTCAGACTGTAAAAAAAGTTGGTTATCAAATTAACCCATGGTGACGTGTGTGGGCCGTTCAGATTAACCATATACAACGATTACACGTTTAGTATGCATGCGTGCGTGTTTGTTCCTCTACTCCTCCGACTCTAAGGCACGTACAGGCATCAGAGTAGCACTAAATAAAATGATAATTAAATTACGCTTTGAATAGACCTTTTTCATTTTGACCCTCAAACACGAAAACAAAAATAGCTCTGAAAACTAATTTTAACTTTAAAGTTCGATTAGGCAATTACGGTTCAGGCACACTCACCCAAAAAAACTTGCTTGCAAAAAAAAAGAGAAAAAAACGTAAGAGACGAAGTATTTGCAGCTTACTTAGTATCAGTAACACTACAGTATATCTACCCCAGAACAAAACTTGTAAGGACTCCCGCCAAGCTTTTCGGCCGTGTGAAGTCGTGATATCAAAGGCCAAGCTCTTTTGCCAAGCTAACCACACCGAGTTCGAAGGTTAAATGAAATATATCAAAATTGCTTTAACGTTTGAAGTCTTAGTCAGTGGGATTAACTCGGCAGAAGAGCTTGGCGTTTGATATCACGACTTCACACGGCTGAAGAGCTTGGCGGGAATCCTTAACAAGTTTTGTTTTGGGGTGGATGTCACGTCATTTTGGTCCAAATTTATGAAATTAATTTTTTTTTCTCGTAGCAATTATGAAAATGGAAAAGCCAACCTAGTTTCCTTTCTGGTCCACTCCTTTATTAATTAATTTATTTTTTTGCTTTCATTCATCTTTTTTCATGTGATTAGAATTTATTATTAGTATAGTAACTTATCTCGTCTAAACAGAGTTGTTGTTGTTACTGCTTTGGTTTCGTCCTGCTAATAACAAAACAAACCAAACTCGTAGGCCGAACTCTGCTTATTTCGCAATTCGGAAGAGAAAAATGTCTTCACTCGTGTTGCTGTTGTCGTTCTACGTACTTGACCGTTAAAATTGGGAGCAAATGGTGAGGAACTGCGCATGGTGGTGTAGTGGTCTCAATACGGTGGATGCCTGGACGCGTGCTTGGCCAGCTGAAAGTCGGAAAGTAACAAGAATGTACGAAAAGATACAGCAGGTAAGTATTATTGGCCAACTTGGGGTTGGGGCACTGGGCAGAAATTACATCGAATTTCTGCCCAGTGCTCCAACCCTAAAATGTTTGAGGAAAGAATTTGATCTTCGGAATTATTATTATTTTTTGTACACCTAAGCTTCCTTGTCAATGAATTGGAAGTAAGCCAGAACCATATTACGAACATAATCATTTCCCCAACAGAAAAACAGAAGCACAGACAAGCAGACACGCAAAATCCAAGTTTGGTCGAATATTAAGGCCTCCCTCCCTTCGCTCGCTCGGCCAACAACCTGACACGACAGGAAAAACTACAAAAATGAATTTATTTTTCTAACCAGGAGCTTCAGGTTTTGAACAGCGCTAACCAAGTATAACCAGTGAATGGGTAACAAGCGACTTCAGCGACTACCTAGTCACAACCGGTCTTCTGTACACTTACGCCACTTTCAAAAACGTTGAGGTGCACACCTCTTATCTCGCACTACAACAGTGCTCTCTATTATATAATCTAAAAGTCGTAACCATCACAATTACCGGTTAAATATGTGTTAGCTTTCAGACCTAGTTTTGATTTTAAGTGTTAGGTCTAATTCTCACCTGCCGTTTTAATTTCATCAATAGCATCTAACTAGGAGAATTTGGTCGAGAGGTCTAGTCATCTACACAGTACGGTCTCGAGTCTATCTTAAATGAAGTTAAAGTGTGTCGTTAACGAAATCCTTTTGTTTTTACGGTTGCGTGTTTTCCTGTAGTGTTTCAATGCGACAATGAAATGTTTTTATTTCATCGATTTACGTCAATAACGTTTATCAGCTATAAAACAGTGACACGACGTAGTATTATTGTATATAACTCTATGATGGAGCCAGTAACTGGGTTAGCTGCAAGGGGCACTGGAGGGTAAAAAGAAGGTCGTCTTACTGAAGCCAATGCTATTAGACTGGATTTCTTAAGCCTATAACGTGCGATTTTTGTTGTTGGAGAAAACAACGTTATTTTAAGCCTAAGAAATCCGCTCTTAAAGCACTGTCTTGACTAGAAATGCCGTTGTTTTCCGTTACATTTTAATTAGTCCACCTTGTAGCTATTACCTCCAAATGGTGTCTCGTAGCCAATATGACGTCACATGAAGCTGCTCTATAAGGAAACAACAGTGTTTTAATTTGTTGTGTTTTTAAACTAATTTTTGGTCGCTGTGTCTAATAGTGAACACCGTTTGTCTCTATCCGGTTCCGTTTTGAAGCTGAAAAAAGCACCCTACTGACGGACAGACAAAGCCGTTGCAATCGACAATTCGGCTGCAAAGAAGACTATTAACGACTTTAAAAATATTAGTGCAAGTTAGTTCCCACAAAAAAGAGAAGGAACGGGTTAAATGGCGCAAAGTTCTTCCTCAGTGGTGGGAGAGCTGAAGCTGGGGTGGATTTACAAAGGCGAAGTTCTCCAGTCAAAAGCCCATACATGTATCATTTAGAGTTTTTCCTCATTTTCCTCATATGAAGTAATAGATATCCGTGAGAAATAGGTAATTAGCCGACGATAATTGCTCGTTTGCGAGAACGGAACAGTCCAATGTCGAGGGGGAGGGGAAATCTCACAAACCTGCGAATGATTTTTCCGTTATCTCCGAGACATTGTACTGTACTGCCTATAGTTACGAGAAAATGAGCAATTGTCGCCGGTTAATCGCGTATTTCTACACGGATATGTGTTTTAATAGCAAGGTGTGACGTCAGGCTAACATATCGAGTTACTTCAGTTAAAAAAAAAAATTTTCTTGTAAATTTTATTTGTCAATTTTATTGAATATACGAATTTTTACATAGGACGATGACGATGATGTAAATTTCTCAACGGAAACTTCCCGTATAAATCCTTCCTCTCCAGGAAAGTAGCAGCTAAGGGAAGAAGTCCTTTTTCTTTCTGTTCCCCGTTATCGAATTTCGTGTTTACGGTAAGCTCGTAATTTTTTCCTACTTTCATAGTTTAAATAAGATTAGAGTAGGAAAATAAAATGTGCTACGCGCTTGAGTCGAAGGTTTTTATAGTGTCCGCATCCTGTCTTGAGTTCACTCCAGAACGAACACAGATAATCAATTGTATGTTTATGGTAGGAGAGTGCCTTGTTGATATCCAAGACCATTACAAAAACAATGGCGGCCATTGATTAAAGCCGTCCCCTCCAGGAAGACGTAGCCGCTCATAAAATATCTGCAGGACTCAAGATACGCCGCGCACACGATAGGTGTATTTCATAGAGTCAGCAGCCTAGTTTTCATACCATCGGGACAAAAGAAGGTTTCCTGGTTGGTTTTCAGTGTACGCGGGAAAATCTAACATCGGGGGAGGGGGGGGGGGAGGCGCTCCGTGGCTTTTAGGCTTCGCTTGGGCCTATTTTATTTTTCGTATTTGAATTTGCGTTGTGAAGTTATGAAAAGTAGGTCATTATGTCAAGTAGTGGAGCTATTACATGGTTGATTAGGGGTTGCGTAGACGCTGTAGAAGTGTTGGATTATCAAAAAAGTGTGGGTTATCACAATAATGTACCTACGTTGACGTGTGTGGGTTTTCTGATTAACGACTATACTTTTAGCATGGGAATGCGTTAGCGTAACGTCACCACAGTGCGTTAATCATTTAAAATGTACCGTAGCATTTTTTGGTAGCATTTTTTTTTATTGCCTGTAACAAGCTACGTAGCATATTTGGGAATTCTGGTAGCATATCTGCAAATTCTGATCTGGTCACACTGGGCAAAGGCAGCAAGCCGATAGTGTGCACGAAAGAAAATTCGTTGGTTCTCAAAAACGCGCGGGTCTCAAAGATTCATATGCATCAGCCATTTCCATTTACAGGAGATAAATTGATATTGCTTTCAAACGAACGAAGTAACTGTTTCACTTTTGTGTATCCGTTTTTACCGTTCCGAGCCTTGTGTTTCTCAAATGTGAAGTAAGCTTCAAAACGGAGTGTTAGCTTGTTTAAAAAAAAAAGTAATTTTGTAGTAAAGTGGTAACTGTTACAGTAATGTCAACAGATAACTTCAAATCCAAATTAATGGAAATTCAACTCAAAATCCTGAGACCAAAATCGCGCTTGTAGCGAAATGGCAACCTCTGCTTGAAAATAAGTTATTAGTCGGAAGATTTCGTGCAGCTCAGCGAGAAAGGATAGCAGCCCCAGCAACATTTCTTTCTGGGTTACCCAAGACGTAAAACTCAATTGCCGAACAACTTGATTATACCGTACGTGGGAAAGAAAGGCTTTTGTGCTTTTGTTCTTCGTAGGAAATCAGACATCCAGCTAATTTAGAGGGGGATCGAAGGTTGCGGGGTGGCACAGAGGGGGAAGAGGTATTGTTTGAATTTGCGGTCTAATTAGGGTCTGTATCCTGATTGGTCCAATTTCGTTTTGGGTGTTTGATTCTTCTATTGGTTTAAGGTTCGTCCCTTCCTATCTTCCTTTTTCCCTCCAATTGTTTTGTCTGTTTTGCTCAGTGAGGCGTGCGCATGCGTACAATTAAATACGCAGATCTGCTTGCTTTAGAAAAAGAAAGAATCTGAAGACCGCTTTGTTTGCAAGGACGGTTTCATTCGGAATGGAGGGAGGGGAAAGAAGAAGATGAAAAAGAGGAAGAAAACTAGTTTGGTGAGGATTTTCCTTGGTGGCAAATATTCGGACGGAGAAACTGTGGGAGTAATTAAATAGGCTTTCTATTACATATAATCTAAAAGTTGCAACCATCACAATTGCCGGTTAAAAATGTGATAGCTTTTAGGCCTAGTTTTGATTTTAGCCGTAATTGTCAGCTTTAATGCCTAATTTTTACCTGCCGTTTTAATTTCTTAAAATTAGTAGCTAAGGGAGAGTTGGGTTCCAGAGAACGATTAGTCATTTATGCAACACGGTGCGGAGATATGGCATTGCCGTGGCAACGTAAGGCCTAATTTTCAGCTTTAGGCCGATGCAGATTTAATTAATTTCGCAAGTAGCAGCTCACCGGGGGAATTTGGACGAGAGTAGGCCTGTGCATCCATGCAAGCACGGTATCGAGACATTTTAAATGAAGTGTATGTGTGTCGTTAACCAACTACTTTTGTTTTTATGGTAGCGTGCTTTCCTGTAGTGTTTAAATGCGAGAACACTCTGTGTCAACAGCGATCACTTGCACCCCAGAGTTTCTTCCTCCTTGTTTGTTTGTTTGTTTGTTTAATAAACCCAACGCATGTGAATATTTGTCGTAACTTAACGTTTTAAATTATTCCTGTAGCTTTATTAGAATAGAAGTTATCTGAGGTAAACCCAAAGGCATTCTGGCTGGAAACGACTGAGCAACCTTACGTAGTGATGACGGGAGCCCTCCCCCCCCCCCCAACGTAGAAGTAATTCTGTAATTCTTCATGAATTACTTATAAGAGTCAGGTCTTCAAGTGACCTCACGTGCAGGGACGTGCACAGGACCCCGAGACGATAGGGAAATACTTTTTTCTGGGGGCCTTTTTTTTTTTTTTTTGCTTTTTAACCTCTTTTTTGGGGCGCCCCCCCGGGTGGGGGGGGCTAACCATTTCTGCCCCTTTTTCAATTCTTTTTTTAGCGTTTTTTAGGCTCTTTTACATCAGCGCTCCACCGAAAAAGGGAACTTTTTCAGAAAAAAGGGGCACTTTGCCATGAGGGGAGGGGCTAGAGCCGCCCCCCGCCCCCTGTATGCACGTCCCTGCTCACGTGAATAAAGAATGAGACACAAGGTAAAGGGTAACCGAAGCAAACAGTCGGCATTAAAGACTGCATTAAATTCTGCATTAACGACATTAATCTAAGAAAGAAAAAAAAGACAACATTCCCGACTGGGACTCGAACCCAGAACTTCCCGTTGACCTTTAAAGTAAATTGGAGAAACTAAAAGCAAAAAAGGAACACACAAAAATTGTACCCTTCCCATCAAAATCGTACACTTGACAGCACGCACACAGTAGCCTCAGGGACGAAATTTCAGGGTTCATACTCATATTTGAAAATGAATATCCCTGACTATCCCTGATTTTCCCTGACTTATTTCTTCAAATATCCCTGACCTTTTTTTTTTTTGAAATTTTTCAATAAAACAGTCAACTGCTGACTGTGCAGGCCTGGCATTATAAATCTACCTGGATGGCAGCTGAACATTTTTCTCATTTTTTTTTTTTAATGGACAAGAAGGTAAGTAAGTCGCAAAGCGAGTGGAACTTACGAGACCACGGGTCATTCTAAGAACGAAATTCTAAAAATGAAAGAAACGGTTCATGAAAAATGATTCTAAAAAAAAACCAATTCATTCTATAAACGAATATCCCTCACTATCACTGACTTTTCACCAATTTTTCATTTTTTCCCTGACTTCCCTGACCGTATTTCATATCCCTGACTATCACTGACTTTTCACCA
>JAHWFP010195298.1:14451-25419 GCA_023313725.1 Lithobius niger
ATATCCCTGACTATCACTGACTTTTCACCAATTTTCCATTTTTTCCCAGACTTTCCCTGACTGTATTTCATATCCCTGACTATCCCTGACTTTCCAGGTCAGTATGAACCCTGAATTTGTGGAGGGTGAAGGTAAGAACCAGCCCCTTCCCCCAACCAAAAAGACCCTATTCGGTAGGGCCAAAATAGCCACACAAAAAAAGCCAAAAGCCAAAAAAAAAAGGTCATCAAAGGTCACCCCATCTCAACCATAAACTCGATATGACGTCATGAAATCCCTTAAAGGATGTTCTCCAAAGGGGGACGGGGGGGTGTCCATTCTTTTTCCTGCCTGAGAAGCCTTTTTAACTCTCTTTAATACAAAAAGAACAATTAAAATCTGTTTCATACGGCATTTTATACAATTAAAAAGAACGAATTTGACATATACCAATTTTATTGCTGTGTGTTTGTTAACCTTTAATTTTTTAGATGTCGTATTTTTGCCTCTTTTGACCAAATGTTGGTGTTTTTTTAGGGAAAAAAACTGAGCATACAAGTTATCAGCTAACAGAATTCGCTAACACGGCGCCTACCTAAGAAATGGTAATAAAATTTGTAAAAAAGGAAATTAGTTCTTTTTATTTAACAAAACGCCGTCTGTAACGAGTTTTAATTAATTTTTTTTTTTTGCGAGAGTTAAACAAGAACTCAACTGTAATATGTGAAGCTTGGTTTTGAATGGTATGCAGTGGCGTCGCTACGTTAGGCGGGACCGGTGGCAAATTACACTTCCCTCCCCCCCCCCCCCCTTACTATAATGGATGGCTCTTAAAAAAACGCCCGAGTTGAAAAATGTGTCCAAATCATGTTTTTTCTAATTTTTTTTGTTGTAGTGAAAATGGGGCCCACTTTTTCGTATTCCGGTCTAGTGGTCCCTATTTTCATTTTCACAAAAGGAGCCTGGCCTGCATAGGCTATCGGCTCCAGAGACCGAGTGCACCCCATTCGTTCGTGGCAGCTCAACTAAAAGAAAACTCGCTTCGCTAAAAGCGTCCTGCCGCATTTACAAAGGCAAATTTAAAGCCTGTCTTTTATATATAAATAATTTTCTTCGAGCTTCAAAAAGTACGCGAAGGGCCAGTACCGCTAGTGGTCAGTTCTGCCCCAGGAGGGTGCTGTAGGCATTAGGAGCTCGTGGAAACTTCAGTTGCTCCACCCAAAGGAGGAACGATTTATTTGCCAGGACAAGAACCGCCAATAAACTTCTTTCTTGATTACAAACTTACTTCTGGTTCAAGCCACAGGCGGCCATGCTGCAGGAAGCGACTTATCAAACCGGCCGCAGAAGGAAGTGACGTCATCAACTGGAGCCGCGTTTATAAAATACGACTCGTGTATTTCTGGTAATCACTAATCCTTTCTTGTTTAATCAATGCCCCTCTTTCCCTCACCCAAGTTCCACGTCTCTTCGTTTAGCAGTACTTGAGCTATCAAGCTTGAATCACAACTTTAACTAATCGGCCTGTAAAATTGCACCCCGGACTCCATCAGATGCAGAAGAAATGTTTCTGCTGATGTTAATGGAAAGGGAAAGTTTATGTTACGATTTTCGCTGTGGGACTATTGCATTTCCACGCTGATAACAAGCGACACAACAAATTGCAATGATGTCGCAGTCTGGCATTCGTCATCATGATTTAGTCGTCAGGATGAGACTGTCATGGGGATGAAACCGGATGGGGCACACCTCCTTGACGCACGGAGATTTGCTCCAAGGTGGGGATTCTCCAGTGTCCATCTCATGCTCTGTTACACTTACAGGGGAGTGTCAGGCATTGTATACCGCGTCTGCTGAGGGCTATACGTAGAATGCTACCAGAAATCCTGGATGGGGGTTCTACCACAGACCAAAGTTCTACGGCGCCATCACACTGACATGGCCATAATGAAACGTCCATAGGCAGCATTTAACGAGCACGCATATACATATAAGCAAACACTGTCTAATCTGCACTGGAGGGACGCTTGTTTGCGCGTCACACACCAAGTGAACAGAAAGGAAAACACATAAAGCGTGAAATGAACTGGACGGAAAGCCAAATGGGCTCGAAAAGTGATAAATAAATACACATGAAACCTGAGCGGGAATTGAACCCACGAACTTTGAGAGCAAAGGCTGAAGTCTAACGCTCGGCCATAATGACACGGCCTTGATTATATGTATAAGTTTTCATGTTAAATGCTGACTTTGGACATTTCCTTTCAGGCTGTGTCGGGAGTGGGGGGGGGGGGGGGCGCCCCCCACGGGGGATGGGAGTCCTCAAATTATACCCTGTGGGGGTCTAGGGCACAGCCCTAGGAGGTAAGCTAGCGTATTTTTAAGAAAGTGGTGTGAATTTGAAAATAGCTCAGTCTTTCCTACATCGGAGAAGGAATTTTCGTACGAATTCATTTAAAATTAAACAAAAAAAATGTGGGTCTCCTATGGTAGGGGCCCTAGGGATCCCAGAATTCCCAGCAAGCCCATCTGACACTGCTTGAAGGAGATAAAGGATCTATAGCCTACTTAACTTAATTTTTTTTTGATAATTTTTTGCGTGTTAAGTACTTCATTTCCCCTGACGTTATTTTCTGGCTGTTTCCAGCTGCCTACTGCACTGTTGTACCGAATTCCGCTAGAGTTCTCGCCGTAAGGGTGCAAACATCCAATGTATAGGGGAGCCCTTCCTTGCATAGCCTTCCTTCCTAGTGTCTTTGCTTCATCTTGCGTGATTTACAGCTCTTTGGGCGTACTGATTTAAGCAGCGGCGGCATGTTGGCTGCTACTTCTTTGGCTGTTTAAATTTGCTACGCAAAAAAGTGTAGCCTAACCTTGTTTATCGCTTTCAACCCGTAAGGGCGATTGATTGCTCCCTTCTAGTGCGCTTTTATTATTATTTCATTTCATTCTCGACTACCCATTCCTAGTTAAACGGGGTTGGCCTTGCGTTTGTTTTCTCGATCTGGCTTTCGTCAAGACAAATCCTAATTAAAACGAACGCGGCGCTTGACGGTGTGGCGTAGGACGCAAGCAAAAACCTTCACTTGTTCGTGGGCGGCGTCGCTTTTCGATAAACCTGAATCGCTGACAATAAATTAAAATTGTACTGTGGACTTCATGTGATGATGCGCTCCTTTGGCCATTTCACATTCGTACCACAAGGCAGCTCGTGGTGGGGGACCGAGTGGCCCCCCCCCCCCAAGGATAGAACAGCTTTGAACGTCAGGGGGTATTAATTAAATCAAATCCAGTTTCCTCCGGCAAGACTGTACTATAGGGATAATAGATGCTATCGCGAGTTTTTTTCTCCACACACTAAGGAGAAACTTTCTAGTCGATGCTTAGGAATATGTTAGCACTATACTGGTAGGCCGCGCTACGGAATTAGGCCTAAATTTGAGTAATTATGGCTATAAGGCCGCCAAAACTTAATTTTGGGTAGAGAAGGGGCCTTAGGCCTCCAAAGGCAGTGCTCCATTTGATGCTCCATTTATGATTTATGCCCAGTGCTCCTTAGGCAGTGCTCTGCTACTCCATTTATACGATTTCTGCCCTGTGCTTCTTAAGCAGTGCTTTGCTACTCATTTATATGATTTATGCCTAGTGCTCCTTAGGCAGCGCTTTGCTGCTCCATTTTAATGATTTCTGCCCAGTGCTTTGCCGTACTTTTATACGATTTCTGCCCAGTGCAATTTCTACTCCACCCCTAATACATTTTTGAGATAGGAATGTCATTTTTGAACTCACTACTTCCATGCCTGTAAAGCTCCCTTGTCAGTAAACTTGAACTAAATCAAAAGAAAATTTCGAGCGTTATTGTGTCCAAAACGGAAATAGGCACCCACAAACAGGCAAACAAGACACACACCCCCACTTCGCTAGGCCAACAATACAAGCATATTTTTATTGTTCCTTTCGTTTTTTTGATGTAAAAAACATTCTTTAAAGCAACACCCGGCCTGCCTTATAACAGCCACGCACAGTCATGTGTCCGCGCGTTGTCACGAGAGTCGGCATAATAAGACTACAACGTCACTTCCGCCCTCGTCTTCTCGTGATCACGTGAACGACGTCTGACCTAGCGGGTCACGTGACAGCATTGACGCAAAAACTGTATCGTCACAACCGGAAACAATGAAGCGTCATGGTTATTGTAGGCGCGCAAAGGATCATATACGTGCGGGACGCAGTAAATAAAGTTACCAATATTCAACATAAAATCTCCTAGACGCCACATTTAAAAACGGATTTTTAGCTAGGGATTGACTAACGGTAAATAAATAAAACTTTGGGGCCGTACTTGATGTGGAGGATCGAGAAAAAATGGCTTTGGGAGGAATGTCCTTTTAAGTATCTGAAAGTTAATAAAGGTCGAAATATTGGAGAAATCGTTCATTGTCCCAGTGGGAGTGGGGTAGGGTAGGTCAACCCCCACCTTGAAACAGTATTTTCCCTTTAAACTCAAACCATATAAACACGCGAACAATAATGTTTTGAAGATAATGTGAAAGTCGGATCTTTAATTTTTATCCTTTTACAAACATGATGAAATTAAGACCCTTTCAACCAAAATAAAGACACAAACAACTTAAGGTTTAGAAGATAACGTCACAATCGAATCTTTTACAAACACGATTAAATTAAACCTTTTAAACACAAACCACATAATTATGCAATGTTTAGAAGATAATGTAACAATCAGATCTTTTTCCTCTTTCAAACACGACCAAATTAAACCCTTTAAACCCCAACCATATAAATACGAAAATATCCTTTTTCCTTTTACAAACACGACAAAATTAAGTAATAGTTATTGGTTAAAAACTATTGGTTATCGATTTTTAAACCACGGCTGCGATTATTGGGCCGCGAGACATGCAAATTACGTCGAAGGGGCGTAGCGGCTAAATCATCGCAGTCGTGGTTTAAAAATCGATAATGAATAGTTTCTTAATAAATAACTTATTTATATCACGGTTAGGACGTCAAGCTAACTCGTATTTAATTAAAAAGTGTTTGTTGTGTGAAAATATCTCGAAATGACTAAAGGTCATTCCATTTTAGTTTACTGAGGGTGGAGTGGTTGGTAGACCGACGAGTCGTTTGCGTCCGTTTGTGGGGGAGTGGGCAGGAAGGATACGCAGCGTTGTTTCGCCGTATTTCACGGTAGCCAGGTCGCTTGTGTTTTCGAAGCTTTTCGGAGTGATAGAACTTCGATAAAAGAATGCAGGGATAGAATGACATTCTGGGAAGGTATGTAATTCATTTTAAGCGTTTGTAGTTTGAGAATTGTTTAAAAACTACGGTAATAGGGTATCGGTATGAATGAAGGTCATTGCACTTTAGTTTGAGGACGGGGGAGGGGGGGGGTGGAGTTAACGCAGCGTGAATGGCTTAGCTATTGGCCAGATGTATAAGAGTTTGTAAGGATGGGATATCATTCCTTTTAAGTAATTAAGTTTTGTACGTTTTTATTACGTTAGGTTTTTTTTTCACGATGTATTTGGTTGTTGGTGTGTGCGTTCCCGGTCGCGTGATCCGGAAGTGTCAAAAGTGTGGGTTATGGGCAAAGGTTTGGGTTATGGGCAAAAGTCTGAGGTAACTTGAAAACCCACACTTTTTGCGATGACGCACATTTCCGGTGTTGGTTAACAGGATTTAACCAACGGAAATTTAGCATGGCTTTAGCGGAAAGTTAGCGTGACGTCACAGCCGTGGTATAAACCCTTATAACACAAATCACATAAATACACAAACAATTTGAGGTTTATATTTTTTTTATTTTCTTTTATTTTTACCTCTTACAAACACGACGAAATTAAACCTTTTATACACAAACCACATAAATGCGCAAACAGTTTGATGTTTAGAAGATAACGCAACAGTCGAATATTATTTTTTTCTCTCTCACAAACACGACGAAACTAAACCCTTTAACCCAAGCCGTATAAAAACACAAAAAAATTTAATGTTTAGAAGATTATATCATAACAACGCATCAATTACCTTTTCTATTACAAACACAGCGACATTAACGTATGCCCATTCTTTCGATTTTTGTAAAGGAATTCGAGAAAAAGACAAAGGGGAAAAATGGTTCAATTTTTCCTTTCGGCAACTTGTAAAGTAAGTTGAGGGGGGGGGGGGGAGTGGAGAGTAGACGCGGAAAGGCAAAGTTATCGAAAGACAGCGAGCGTCTCGAGCACTAAGTCGAGCGACTCGATCAAGAAACCATCGTTTCCGCGCTAGAATGCGTGCTTGCATTTTAATACGCAATTTAAAACTCGGGGTGTTGCTGAGGACGACGCAGAAAAAAGGTAAAAAAATTGCTGGAAGAAGAAAAAAAAAAATAGAATTTCTTGGCAAGAGCGCTGTAGCCAAGAACGTACTCCGTCTAATTTTCCAACTACAGCGCTTTCGTTCACGGACGCGTGTGTGCGTGCGTGCGGCAATGACGCATCTACAGCCGGTTTTGCCAGCAGAAAAATTCGAACGCACAACAAGAAAAAAAAATAACAAAAAATAAATAAAAATGCAAAATGATCGTTTAAACCGATAACGAAAAGAAAAGACGCGAAAGTGCATACACATTTTTGCGAGAAAAAAAAGAATATTACAAAATGTTAAATAACGGAAAAACGGAAATCGCCGGGCCCGAAAACGAGAAAGCAACGCCACGATCTTGATAAAAGTGCAACAATAATTCGTCATTTTATTTTCATCGGATTTTAATTTCGGGGTCCGTAAAATCGGCTTAAAACTGTAAAAGAGGCGAGAAATGCAACACGGGACCGTTTCTTTTCTTGTGCGCTTTGTGATAACGGGAGACACTTTTCGTTTATTGAAGGCAGTATTCCGTTAATGCAAGGGCCGTTCAATAAAAATATCCGTCTTTTTTTAAAGCGCTCGTTGGGAAGGGAGACAGACTCCTTCGTCTAAAAATAGAAAGAAATTTAACTATTTTTAACACCCGCCTCCCCCTCCCCAGGCCTCAAACAATTACAACAGGCAATTCTCGCCACCTTGTTGATAGTAGCTTAACCTAACCTAATACCCTAAGTAGAGTCACCTGAGGCCAATGGCCTTATGCTTGGGTTCCTATTAATATTGCTATAGCCTGTATTATGTAAAGCTACTGAAGATATCTTGTTGTTATGATATAATAATAATAATAATAATAATAATAATAATAATAATAATAATAATAATAATAATAATAGAAGGTGTCGGCCAATGAGCTAATAGCTTGTTATTAGACCCAAGCGGCAGATGTTAAGTGGAAGGTTTTACCACCATCAGGAACAGTTGTTTTTTGCCCCATGAGGGAGGAAACCGGAGTACCCGGAGGAAACCCTCGTGCAACAGGCGGGCAACAACTGAAGAAAACCCAGTACATATACACTTCCCTTCCCAGGATCGAACCCGGGTCGGTACGAAGCCAGAGATGTACAGCTGGGACCAAGACGCCTATCGAATCTGACGCCCCAGTACTCGCAGCTACCCGTGCACCTTTCTGTATTATTCTGTATTAAATCATGTTTATATATTAATATAAACTGTAACCTTGAAATTGGTACTGGGTACAGCTGGTGATGTCATCACCACAGGAGGAGACACTAGTGCTAGAGGCTCTTGGTTCTTATTGTGGCTACACCTGTGACCCACTTCTGTAACTAGACCCTGGCGTGTAAGGGGCTGCACTGCCAGGAGCTCCTCACTCTGGGAGCTCATCCCAAACCCTCAACGTCACTAAGATGCAACCCAGCCTAGCCAACTCCTACAGCTATCCCACCAAACTACATTACCATCCTAAAGGACGTAAACTGCTGCGTGGCAAAACTAGTAAACCAACCGAAATCAACTTCAACGGCGTCTATTCACGTTATTGATTAAGGCTACTGTTGCATAAGTGGTGCATCGGTCCTATCTGCATATTTTACCATCAAATTGCAAGAATTTTCGTTGAATTTACTGGAATATCACGAATTTATTTTGAAAGAAGAGATTCGGGGCATTTTTATTATCCAAGGAGGCTTGCCCAGACTTGCAATAGTTCCAAATATAGGAACTTTTCACTCTGCTTAAATTTCTTTTATTGAACTATAAAAGTAGTTTAAAGAAGATTTAGCAATAACTTAATTTATTATTGCTGAAGAATTAGGATTTTTGAATTTTGTCTGTGCTATTTAAGAAGATTTTTAAGTTGTGGACAGGTATAGGCCTACAGTACTAGCCTATATTGCTATTGTACTTCAATAATTTTTTATTTGTGAATTCTCAATCTAGCCTGCTTTTATACAAGTTTATTTCACTTTATTTGATATTGTCATCAAGTTTATAACATGGAAAGATCAACCAGAGCTAATCCACAGTTAGTACCTGCAGTTTATGACCCTAATACCATTGGTAGACCGAGGAGGGCTAGTGGAAGAAGCTTGTCTTTGGATAATTTGTATTTAACTCTGCCAATTGTGTCTTTTCCGAATACTACTTCACCAACTGGTACTTCTCCAGCAATTTCTCCAGCTTCTACGTTAATAGTCCTACACTTCAAGCTAGCCTACCTACAACGCCAACTATTTTTAGTGCCACAGCACGTTCACATGTTTTGAATATTGCAACAACTGTCTCTGGAATGGCGAATTTATTTCAAACGTCATCAAGATTTAGTTTGCCATCTGCTTTTCGATCTGTTATTTCTACTTCTCCACCTGTTCTAATAACTTTAACTTGAACTGACGTGTCCAGACAGGTTTTACTCAATCCTTTTTGACCAACAGGTTCATACTGAATCCGTTTTGACCAACAGGTTCATACTGAATCCTTTTTGACCAACAGGTTCATACTGAATCCATTTTGACCAACAGGTTCATACTGAATCCATTTTGACCAACAGGTTCATACCGAATCCTTTTTGACCAACAGGTTCATACTGAATCCATTTTGACCAACAGGTTCATACTGAATCCATTTTGACCAACAGGTTCATACTGAATCCTTTTTGACCAACAGGTTCATACTGAATCCATTTTGACCAACAGGTTCATACTGAATTCATTCTGACCAACAGGTTCATACTGAATCCATTTTAACCAACAGGTTCATACTGAATCCTTTTTGACCAACAGGCTCATACTGAATCCTTTTTGACCAACAGGTTCATACTGAATCCTTTTTGACCGACAGGTTCATACTGAATTCTGTTTGACCAACAAGTTCGTACTGAATCCTTTTGACCAACAGGTCTAACCTTCAAACTTTTAGGAATCCTGCAAATGTTTCAACAGCAGTAACTTATCTTGGTGCAAGACCAAAAACAATTCAAGCTCCACCAGCATTTTCAAGAATTAGGAAGTCTCAACCTCAAGTTTCTGCAAGTGATCTACTACTTCTGGATTTATGGAAAAAAATTGACTCATTAGTTAATTTTCTACAGGGTGGTGGTCAGCCCTTAACTTTTATAAATAATAATAAAATAATTTGTTGCCAGAGCAACAGGACTGGAAAGGACCAGGAGGTTCCTGACTGCCAGCCTTCTAGTGCACAAGTAGTTACTAGGGTGACACCAGTTCATCTGTATACCTTACAACTAATGTTTTGAATACTCCTGTTATGTCAACGAGCAGTAATCCAGTAAGAAGTGGTATTCCTTCATCAAAACCTAGTGTTTCAAGTTCTAAAAATGACTTCTTCATCAGAAAATCAAATTTTGGTTGAAAATTTTTATTTTTACCATTACCCTTTCCATGAAACTTACCGTTCTACGGTTCTTCTGAACCGTTGGTATTGTAAAGAAAATTAGTCCTGTGGCCTTTGTGACTTTGTGACTTGGAGACCGGCGTAATTAGCAAATGTTTGTATCACGTGGACAACTTACGTATAATTACGGTACCCTGATAGTGATGTAGGTTCAGAAGAATTTTGAACTAACCTGAAGCCCCGAAATCTAGTTGTCAAACGTTTTCATCGTCTCCGGATGCAACTTGCGAAACATTGTCGGAAGTAGAGCTACCGGTAGAACTTGAGGGGTTTCAGGGGTTGGGGCCAAATTCTCGTTAGTCTCGGAATGGGATGAGTTGTCGGCATCACTTGAAAATGTATCAAACTGGCTCGAAAATGTTGTCTAGGCCACAATTTTGAGGATTCAGCAAAGCTTCAACTTGTTCTTCCCAATGGCTATGAATAACTTGAACGCTGGCAGTCAAGTAATTCAAGAAGTATGGTGCTCGAAGTGGGTTGCTTTAAAGGTTTAACACGGTGTTGATTAAATTCTTCCCTGCTGTGAAAATTTTATTCTCAGCAGCCGCATCGGAATCACGCATTCTACTTGTTACCGTTACGGAACGGTACTCTAGGGCGTAAACAACAGTGAGTCACCATGAAGTTATATTTTCTGCATCATGACCTTTCAAGCTTGTTCTCTTGGTGGTGCATGGTCACTTATACCACGAGCCGCGGCTGTTTACCGTGATGTCATCATGAGTTAGCCAATGACGAACGAGAACAGCGGGCCTTTGGCCGTTTGAATGGACTAGCCCAGTCACGTGATACGCGCATCACGGCAAACAGCCTTGGTACGTGGTTTAGGACCAGGGTCAGGCTTCCTCATATGTAATAAGGCTTAACCCTCGCTTCAGTGTTAGAACTGGAGCGACATCATCGAAGATACTCAAAAGCTGCCACTAGGCGTGCTGAAAGCGCGAACAACGAAATTACGCCACTACGCCACTCAGAGAGCGTTGAATTGTATTAACGGCACGCGCAAAAATGTGATACATTTCTCATTATTGGAGTTTCTGGTGTGGTAGCACTGAACAAACGTTATTTTACGGTAATGGTGACTATAACATTGAAGTTTTCGGACGGTGTATTGCTACGTGAAAGGCTTTTTTCATACGTATTTAATCAGCAAAAAAATGCCATAATGCAATATGCAGTGCAATAAGC
>JAHWFP010195298.1:25429-36735 GCA_023313725.1 Lithobius niger
TTAATCAGCAAAAAAATGCCATAATGCAATATGCAGTGCAATAAGCATCTACCTTGGTATTTCGTCTGTTTAAACTCAGGAAATTAAACCTCAAGACTACTAGTTTTGCCTTCGAGTGACGTACATTGCTTGTTCAAAATGGTTGTTTTTATGGCAAATATTATTTTCATGCCCAATACTTTTTCAGAGCCGTACCACTTCATTTTAGGTTCCACCGGCCCTGGCTTATGTTATCCATTTTCACTGAAACAATGTGTATTTTATGTACCATTTTCAATGTTTTAGTTTATTGCAGAAATTTTAACAAAACGGATTTAAAAAAAAAAAACTCTTGTTCAAGGGTGTTGCGCAACTATTAACTAACTTCTTTTTAAATTAAGCTAGTTGCGACTACAGTCACAGTTCTTTTGTGGCAGTTAATAGCCGTCGTAACTAGTTTTTAACTACTTTTTTATTAAGATCTATACCAAAAAATAAAAACGTTAAAAAGTCGTTTAGTAAAAAAAAAACCAGTTTAACAACCAAAACACTAGCAGTAACAATGTGTTAAGGACGCCCGAACGAAAACGATCTAGTTCAACCTACATCGACTGCTCGTGCAAGCTGAATGAAACATGCATAGTCACAACACAGAAGTCTTCACTCATCACGACTCACACACACTGTAGAGGGTCAAGGCCATCCGTTGCTACTCTTCTGGCAATGTGCAGAGAGCTGTATCATAGACAGTTCGAGAGCTGTTCTCAATTTCAATAATGGATAGGATGGTCCGATGCTGCTTTTCCTAGAATGTGAAGAATTTCAATATTTCACCTTTCCCAATAAATAACAAAATACACTTTAATTTGTTATGTTGAAAATGCACTTAAAAATGCACTTAAATGCACCTAAATGCTTTTGTTTTTTTAAAGTGCACTTTAATTTTAATTTTGTAGAAAGTAATTTTATCCACAAAATTACCGGTTGGCCTGTGAAAATGAAAAAAAAATAGTTCAGTGAAAAGCACTTTAACTACAAAAAAAAAAAAAAAAACACGTTTAACTAGTAGTTATCAACTACAATGTCCGCAGTAGTTTTAACTACTGCTTTACTGCTTTGAATGTAGATAAACTAGTAGTTGTAACTACAGGTGCACTTCATTGCCAAAAATGAGTCAGCCTCCGAGGGGGCCCGGGCCACGCACCGGGCCCGGGGGTCACAGTGCTCCCCAGACCCCGTAGGTGTTAAGATTCTCCCTTCACCCCAATTCACCAAAATTGTCTTTAATTTTCCCCTTGTGTGATATCTCCCCAGTTATTCCATTCGTTTGTTAACTTTCCTGTTTTCTCCTTTTCAACCTACTATTTTTAAAGGTCATCAGTCTTGCCCCCTAAGCTCTTTTTTTTGACTGCCAAGGCAGATGCAAAAAAAGTTTATGCAGTTTGACCAGAATGTTTTAATCGTTCTCCTTCTTGGGTATGGTATAATGGGTATGGTATGGTATAATGAATATAAATGAGCACATTAAGTTCATTTATATTCATTATACCATACCCATTATACTAATTTTTCTATACTCAGTGTCACATTCGGTCATTTGCCGTACACGTTTTTTCGTGTAAACATTTACACATTCCGTAAACAAATTCTTTTTTTTCTTTTTTTACTGACATTAAAAGTTAGGTTAGGTCCCTCTCCGGCAAGGACACACTACGCACATTGTGGCACTTGGGGGCCATCCCCCTCCCCCCCCCCCCCCAGTCTTTAACCGATAATGTCAGATGCCCTTTTTTCCCTACCCCTGCAAACAAAATAAGGTCATGAAAATGGTTTTAAAAATTGCCCTTTTTGCACTCCCATATTCCCTCTTATCCTGCCCTGGCAACAAACGCGGGAGCTCAGTAGCTAGGAAATTTCCCGTCAAAAAAAGGGTCCTTGGAAAATTTGTTCAGTTGCCTCTCTTTTCCAAGTGTCCGTTCTCCCACCCTTTTTGAAGTTTTCTTACAGCTCAGCCATTTGGTGCCGTAATAAACATTTTCCAAGAGGGGCGTACAACAGCAAAATTTCCTCTCCCTCCTCCCCCGGTGCAATGAGTAAACAATTTTGAATAAAGGTGTCCCTTCCCCCCTAAAAAAACGACAAATAAGTTTTAGGGTCAACGTTATAGCCTATAGTTTATTTTTTTTTTTGGGGTAAAAGCAAATTTACACTTAGTTTTTTTTTTTAAGCTGGAAATGTTGCCCCCTCCCTCTATGCACACCCCACTCATTTATGGCACTACCCCCCCCCCCCAACAACACCTTAGAGAAACAACGATTTAATGGCCACTTTTGCTAAGGTCTTCCTCGTATACACCATAAATTAATTAATAAGACAGACGATCATTTCCACAATGATAAAATTTTTTTAAAGTTTTTAAAAGTTGAAACAAGTTTCTTTTTCATATCAATATAAACGTCTTGTTTTTGTAAGATAATTTGCTTCGGTTTCCGCGGCGCCCCCCCGCCCGGTTCTCTCCACCATAACTCGTGTTTATAATACGAAATATGTACGTTTCCACAAACGACGTGAAATTCATTACACCCTCCTTGAATTAATTGGCGGTCCGAAATTTAATTTTGTAACAAAAGGACCGACCCTTTCATCAGTAACAAAACCCGCCATCACCCCCCCCCCCCATACCTTCCATTCCTTTCTTCGTGGTACCTTTCACCACCTTTCTGACGGCCACTTTAGCTAATCTACATCTTGTACCTTTTTTTTTTTTTTAAGCTCACGGATGTGTTTTCTTTTGTTACTTTTTTTCCTTTTCTGAATAATTTTAAAATGAGGTGTATATTTTTAATTTGAACGTTTTCGCCTCGCTCGTTCGTCGTCGGCAGCTAAGCAAAAGGGAACGAACCCTTTTCCGAATTTTTGGCGACGGTCCAATTTTGCAACACACCGAACAACGACGGAGAGACTCGAAAAATTCCCAAAATTAAAAAAAAAAAAAAAACAAAAAAAAAATATGGAAAAATAAAAATACGCCACGCGTATACGTATTAATATACACAAACGAAACGTGCTAATGGTATGTAATGAGATTGTCTAATCAAGAAGGAACACTGGAGCCGGGGCGCCGTATGGAAATATTTGACAACGTAACAAGGCCTTTTTTTTGTTATTATTATTATTATTTTACTTTTGGGGCGAGCGTATATCCGTAATTTAATTCCGCACGTAACAAAACTTAAGAGAGTACACGGACAGAGGAAGAAGACGGGCTTTGATGTCCGGTTCACAATGGGCACCCGTAGATGGGGAAACAAAAGGCTTACATTCTACACCCGGGTTGCTTTGAAACCACGGGATAGCATGTTATACCGAAATCAATAGCATTATTAAGGCGGAAACACATTTTTCTGGTGTCATGACAAAAGACGACGGTTTCGAATTTTGTTTTGCGGGAACAGTGGTGGGTGGCTTTTGTGTTTAATTAAATCTTATTGCCCATGCTCAGTTACGGACCCCGACTGCGGGGGTGTGGCCACAAGTCCGCTTCCTGCGTCTTGGATGAAATTCAAAGGGACTCTTTGAATCGTCTAACAATTCTTTGAACTTGTAAGCCTTAATAAAGGTGTTTGAAACTTCGTCATTTGCAATTTTAGTTGTTGATTAATGTTGTGAATTTGTTTGGCCTGACGAAAAATAGCAAATTGTGGGAGAGCTAAACCAAAATTAGACTGAACAAATTCTTCTAAGGGAAGCTGGGGAACTATGGGGTTAAATTAGGGTAAAGAGGCTTGCTTAGGTTGGGGGGAAACGCCTAACCACAATTGGACCTACTAGAGGCATAAAAGCCACAAATACCCCTAACTATAGGAGACCTAGCAGGGGTTGCAAGGGACCATCCAGTTGGCTGGCCTGAAGGGTTTCTCATTTTACCATGCTGGCCCCTTGCTTAAATACCTTTTGGTAACCCCTGACAACCGCGAAATAGCCAGGGTATTATGGGAAATGGAAGCTTCTAGGTTCTAGAGGCAGGAAAATTGAAAATAAGCCAACAGCGAAAATCATACATGTATCAAATCATGTACAAATCATGTGTATGATTTTCGCTGTTGGCTTATTTTCAATTTTCCTTAATTTTATTTCCAGCGATTTATGTCTATTTAGTTCTAGAGGCAGGAGCCTCCTACTGTAGAGGCAGTGGCCTCCTACTGTAAGAATAGACACACAAGACTAAGATTGGCCATTGGCCCCAGCAAACATGAAAGTAAACAAGATTTGCGACATGGCCCTAGTTTATTTTGTCTAGAATTTTTATCCACCCGACTGAATTGGATTTGGATTTGGTGTTCCTGTTTTTTTCTCTTTTGGAAAGGATAATGTTCTCAACTTTGTTCTGATTTGATTGAAATTTCATGACAATTGACAAGGGACATTTCGTGCACGAAAAGCGCGAGTTCCAAACTGTAATTCCTGCCAAACTTTTTTCGGAGATAGTTCGAGTTTTTCGTCTGTGTTGGGTTCGTCCGCTTGCTGCAAGTGGCGACATTCATTGGCAGTTTTTGGAAACTTTACAAATTCATCACTTGTTGTCAAGATGTGGCAGCACTATACCAAAGGTCCCTTGAGATATATAGTCAACATTTTTGGCATTTTCGGCAAAAATAATGTACTGTAGCATCTCTCACACAGCTGAGTAATTGAGGTTTTCGGAACTCAAATCATCTCGTTTAAAACTCTTGACGTGTGTTGATTACATTACTAGTGTTACTAAATATTACAGCGAAATTGTATACTGAAATTTGTGTTTAACCAACATTCTATACTGAAATTTGTGTTTAACCAACATTCTATACTGAAATTTGTGTTTAACCAACATTCTATACTGAAATTTGTGTTTAACCAACATTCTATAACGAAATTTGTGTTAACTTGCATTGTGTACTGCCATTCGTGTTTCATCTACGTTGTATTGAGGCTTAATGGTGCGTCGACAGCTAGGTCATTAGCGCTACGTTGTATGCTCACGTTGGTGTTGAACCTACATTGTATACCGAAATCTGTTTTTAGCCTGCATAGTATACTGAAATTTTGCGTTTATCCTACATTGTATGCAGAAATATGTGTTTAATGCACTGTATACTGACATTTGTGTTTAGCCAACATTGTATACTGAAATTTGTGTTAAACCTACATTGTATACAGAAATCTGCGTTTAATCTACGTTGTGTACCGAAATTTGTGTTTAACCAAAACTGTATACTGAAATTTGTGTTTAACCTACATTGTACTAAATTTATGTTTAATCTACATTGTATACTGAAACTTGTGTTTAACCTACATTGGAAACTGAGTAACATCAACAAAAGGAACAAGGAAGAACTAGCCAGCAAGATGCACAAAATAAAACACTAGAGCGACGTTTCGAAACACTTTGTTTCGTCGTCAAGCTGAAAACAACACTCTAAGCCACAGTCATCAAAATAACAATAAAAAATACTGCCACCATGTTTAAAAGGGCAGCAATCGGTAAAAGCAAATAAATACAAATTAAAAAAGACAGAAGGACTGAAGTCAGTACACAAGGCACTGACAATAGGATAGCCAGACCACCTACGCCTGCAAACGCATGGCTGACGTAGTAAAATTTACGAAAATTTAATGCACAGTTTTCCTGATACTAATTATGATCAACGCTACATTGACGACTCTCTGGCCGTCGTTTTAGAAACTCAAAAAAAAGTACGTTAACGTTTTTAAATGGCTGCCACCCTTCCCTCTCGTCCACTCATCTCATTCTTAGACGTCACTCCCATAATTAACGAAACTCGCCAAATTGAATATATCCGGTTTTTTTTTTTTAGAAAACCAAGGCACACCAGCCGTGCCAGTCATTTTGAATTGTTTGTCGACACCAATTACAAAATCATTGTCGTGAAAAATAAAATTAGCCGTATTTTCGCCAACACCTCAAACAAAAATATATAAGTAGCATCTCGATAGTGGGTTACCTCCTCACTTACTGGCTAAACTCGTAGATCATAGACGTTTTCTCAAACCACAACACCCGTCCAAAACCCAGCAATTTCGTTTTTACCCCTTATTTCAAAGGTATTAGTAAAGCTTTACTTAACTTTTTGGTTACGCATAACCTAACCCTCATTTCCACGTCACCTCCCAACTTAAAATGCCTAACCTTACCTGAAATACCAACTAATAAAACCCTTATGCACTCATATGCTCAGAATGTAGTTTACCAGATTCCTTTTACAGAACCAACATGCCTGGCTACTTACATAGGTATGACGTGACCAAACAGTAAAAGAAATTCTTCCCACAAATCCAACTTTAAGGTAATGACCTTTCAAATGGTCTTGTCCAGTGCAAGATAAAAACCGGACAGACTCCCGGACAGTCCAAGACCGTTGTTTTATTTTTCCGAAAAATGATACAAAGCGAAATTAAATTCGGAAACCCAAATTCGTCAACCAGTGTTCTCACTTAATGCTGGACAATACAGTTATGGCAGAGCATGTTCCTATTTTTCACAAGCTTTGTTGTTACAATATTTGGCCGCTAGGACTTCATCCGTATATATTGCAGCATTTCTGGGCTTCCACACTTCGCTCCTGTGTTAAAGCACAGCCACCTACAGTATAAGGCCGTATCATCTTTGCCGCCAACAATGCTCCGTAAAACGGCGAATCAAATAACGACGCGGCAAGTTTGCCAAGTGGAGTCATCTGTTGACAGAATTTGGAACCCTGGTCGGTTAGTTTGAAATTTCACCGCTTGGTGTAGAGATGGCAGCACGTAGCAAACTTGCGCTTCCTTCTATGTCAATGGTTGATTTTACTTGCCTAACTTGTCTTGATCTGATCCGGCCTTTACTGTAGGTGGCTGTGGTTAAAGGCGTGGGGGGTCTGGCTCTTCTATTGTCAGTGCCTTGAGTACTGACTTAGGTCCCTTTGTCCTTTAAAGTTGTATTTATTTGCTTTTATTATTTTGTATTTTACATTTTGTTTTTATATTTTCAAATTACTTTCTTTGAGCCTTAAGTCAGCCGAAGCAATTTACTGCTCGTATGGCTGAACCGGCTCATTTTGAACATTACCAGACTTTTTTTTTGATAGAAGAAATATCTGGTGAATGGAGGAGCCAACGCGGGGAATTTAACCGGGAAATATCCGATAATCGTAGAGGTTGAAAGGTTGTCCAGAATTGTCCAGAATAGTTCCCACAGCCGCTGAAGGAACATGCTAGCCTCTCACGCTACCCTGGGCGGTAGTCCTGGCGTCGAGCATACGTTTTTTTTCGTAAACAGTTTAGCAAAGCTCGCTACATAGCTCTCCATGCAGCCCAGCACCATACAGAAAAAAACCCCATTTAATCCGACTTAAGTCACCTTAACCTAACATAACCCAACCTGACCTAACCTAACCTAACAACAACGACAACAAATCAGTAATAAAATCAATTTATACATAATCATCACTAGAGGGTACTGAGTAACCAAGTTTCGTAGCAAGATCCGGCCCGCATATCTGAACTGTTTACGGAAAAAAAAAATATGCTGGTGGGAACGTTGCCAAGATCCCCTCTCCAGGGGTTCGACCATATCCGCAAACCTTCAGCAACCAGGATGAGCTCCCTCACCGCTCAGCCACGATGACCGCGATGGATTGCAAACAAGTAAAATAGCGCAACCTACGTGGATGAGAATTTTTTACTGTGTTATTTTGTTGACTGGCTTAGGCTGCTCTCTTCAACTTAATAACGAGACAAAGTACGTCTCAAAACGTTGTTGTAGTGTTTTATGTTCTGCACCATGCTGGTTGTTTCGTCCTTGTTTAACCTACATTACATACTGGACATTTGTATTTAACCTCCATTGTATACTGGAATTTACCTTTACTACATTGTACACCGACATTTTTCTGAAACGATATCCTTGCATTTAACCATCTGATTGCTATCGTATTGTCAGTACTTTGCAGTATTTCTTCTAAAAATACATACAAGAGTAGCCATCAAGTGCTGGTGAAACAACGAAATCACGACGTTTCGGTTCCAAGGTCGGAACCGTTTTTAGGTGAAGGGTTTAAAACATGTCAAACAACTTAAAAATAAAAATAAAAATTAATAAAATAACAGCAGAGCAGGGCCACGGATACGCAGCTTCCATGCTAAAAACTAAACCCAAATAAAATAAAAGTCAGCACAATTCGAAAGAATGTGCCAACAGTCACACCTAACTCACCCAAGTCTGCTGGTCGAATGAGAGAGAATTCGGTCGGCTATGCTTTAAATAGTGGGTCCCTGGATTTTGATTGGTGAAAATGTGTTGATGCCAGCGTCATTACATAACTTAATATAGTCTTGTAGGTGATTGGCTGTAGGTATTAAGTGATTATTTCTTCTAACGCTGAAAGTGTTTCCTATTTGCCGTGCATCAGCATATCACATGGCCCAGCTAACTTTCTGTTCTCGTCTGAATGAGATTCGCGAGAGGCCAATTCCACCGTCTTTCTATTTATTTTATTTACAAAATTACTATAATACCCTGATATTCGCAAAATACCAATTTCAGATTACCGTAAAACAACAATTTTAAAACTGAACAAACATGGTACCACCTAACTTCCTGTTCTGGTCTGAATGAGATTCCAATGGAGGCCAATCCCACAATCCATCACACTTCCTGTCCTCAGCAAGTCCGTCAAGGCCGCTATGCAATGGGTGTTTGGCTCATTATTAACAAAAAACTGTTGTTATCTTAAAACGCTGTACATCTTAAAATCAGTGCAAACGTCAATTTCTAAAAGTACATGGGTATTTGGATATTTGTTCAAACGTTTGGCTCGAATGGTAAAAGCCGCTATTTAGGAAACCGTTTCACAGTTTAATTGGAGGCATGCGTGTGTTACCCGTGTACTCATCGGAAGAAGGTTTTCAATGGTGGCAGCCACACCACAACTTCCAAGCGGAAGTATCCCAGCTGGAACACCCCAAATCGTGAATCTGTTTGTCCCTTTACCATGTATCATCCTAGGTGCGATTTGCTAAAGCAGAATTCTCTCCCTGGTAAGTCATGCGACTTCTTACATTCTAGTGTAGTAAGTCTAGTAAGTGACGGGACAGCTAACCTTTTGCATACACCTGTCTTACACCCCTACAACCCCGAATTCAAAATACAGCCTTGTATTCTAATTTTCTATGGCCTAACGTCTTCTTCTGATGCGCTATTCACTCAAGGAGTCACGTCACCACTCTAGTAATGCATTACCCTGAAGGGGGCCTTTCTCACTAGCTACTACCCAGAAAGCGATGACGCATGATAAGCTACTGCCCAATGAAGTTTGCTCTTGAGAAAAGATTCTCCCTAACCCCCACCCCTTCTCCCCACTCCACCTCCGTCATGCGTGCTTCTAAGCAACAGATAAAAGGGCGGGAAAAGGGTTGCCAAGCAACACGGACCAAACTAGAGATTAGGAACCGGCCATGCAGATCCCTGGCTGATAGAGCTTTAGGTATAAATTCTGGATCGCGCTCTATTCAAAAGTCTGCGAACGTGTTTTGTGTGCATACACGTGTGTGAAAGTGTAGTCCAGAGATAAAACCACCTTCCCATGAATAAATCGAGTTAGCTTTCACGCTAGACTTTAAAGTTATTGTCGTCATAAAGTTAGGTAAGGTAAAGATGGGGGTTGAACGTAGTGAATGAAAAAGATCACAAGAAAAGCCTGGCCGATTCTGAAAGGACGTATCAAAGAGCAGCCCAAGAAAATAAGTAATAAGTTACGAGCTATTAAAGGCACTGACGAGGAATGGCACTCAGCGTGTCGCCGCAGTCGCCGTGAGGAGGTAGTGTTGGCCCGTTTGCGCACTGGTCACACCCGACTTACTCACTGTTTCCTTTTGCGGGGGGTTGACCCTCCTGAATTTTATTGGTGTCGACGGCCACTTACGGTCCGGCACTTCCTTGTTGATTGTCACCATCAAGATGGTGTTCGTCGTCGTTTTTCCTGTCCGGTGTTTTTCAATTTTTGCAGGAGGTACAGATGTATGACGAGATTTAGATTGGGGTTTGAATAATATCTCTGTAATATGTGGTGCAGTGGCAACCCGGACCACTGCACTGTGACTGAGGTTGGCGCTAATGACCAAGCTGTCGACGTGCCATTAAGCCTCAATCCCCCCCCCCTTCAAGAAAACAGCAAGCCAGAACCGGAAGTAAGAAGAGCAAGAAGTTGGTAGACACATACAAACCACAATCATAGTGTTGGATTCCGAATATTAACAAGAAGTCGTCAGCAATTGTCATTTGAAAAAGAGTTAGGCTAAATGTTTCAAACATCGTCTAACTGTGTTGCCAAGATTTCACCACCAGCATGAGAGACAAAAACTCAAGATGGCTGCCTGATCTGATCCGGAGTTTGGTTGGTTAGCACGATTTGAGTTACGTGATGCGCTGATATTTCCGCCAGTACGAACATGTAATGGAAGGGCATATATAATGGAAGTGATCATTATAAATGGGGGATCATGAGTAGTGGGAGGGGTGAGGGGGGGATTGAGTGCGCTGATTGAGTGAGCGAAGCGAACGAAAATCAGCGTTTGTTAGCCAGCATGTAACCTATACCTCAGTCGTTCTAGCGTTATCTAAAATTTACCGTTATAACGTTAATTTTCGTCGTAAATGTTTTACAGCAGCTGTTACATTTGGGTAATCTTCCCCCTTCCTCCCCCATTTGCATGTGATGCAGCAGGTTTTTTTTTTGAGTATAGGTGTTGCTGCACACCAAGCATTTAAACGACTTTTCGCCTGTGTGCTTCCGTTTATACTGCATCAGACGGATTTTTTAATTTTTTTATTTGTGTGTGTGTGTAAAACTATTAGCGCACTAAGCGTATTTCTATAGTTTTTTTTATTAACCTGTATGCGTGCAGCCGCTTTAGGTAATTGGGAAAATAATTTGCTGTATACATTATATTTAAACAGTTTTCCACCGAATGTCTACGCTCGTCTGCAGCGTTACGCCGGCCTAGCAGGAAGTCATGTTGTCACATTGCCTTACCTCGTTCGCTGTCGCATTAGCATTTGTTTGCATTCACACACGAAGGTTCACAGCAACCTTTTTCGCAACTGGTTTGCATTGATGCGTTTGGTGTGGGGCGAGGGATAATCGTCTAACTGGGAAATCGCATAATTGGAAGAACGTATACCGTATAACAGTATAACGGAAAGCCGTCTAACAGGAAATTCGTAAAAGGGAAAATCGTCTAACTGGAAATTCGTGTAATGGAAAATCGTCTAACAGGAAATTCGTGTAATG
>JAHWFP010195298.1:57059-70779 GCA_023313725.1 Lithobius niger
GGGGGGGGGGGCGCGACAAAGATAGCGAACTTCTATGCAAACACAACGGCTCAAAACACTTCAGTCTGATACGGGTGTACGGATGTTATTTGTATATAAATTGGATGAAGTTTGAGAATCAACATGTGACCGCGGCAACATGTACGTCTCCGAGCGTTTGATCCAGGGGCCTTGCGTCCCTTGTTAAGGCCGCGTTGATGCCATTCCATTCTCGCAGCCAGAATTTCATCGCGGTGGCAAAGGTGTCGTTGCCATGATAACAACATTGCCTGTATTAACTAAATCCGGCATCTTTTAAGTAGGTAAATGCCTGCGGTTTTATAATCAGTGACAATACGAAAGGACTCACACTCTGCACTCACATCATTAACTGTTTTCGTGCGAGCTGGCAGAGCTAAAGCCGCCGCCATGTTGGAATTTCAGAAGATTTCTCGCTTCTAGCCGCGAGAATGAAAGACCGCATTTTAAACAATTGAGGTCTACACTTAACGGTTCAGGTGTATGGAAGCACGAAGTAATTAAACAATTTTCTTAATCGACCAAAAAAACATCGAAGCGAACGAAATCCCGTTTTAAATCGACGATTTAGCGTTTTTTTTTTTTGTGGGTAAGGCGAGAAGCAGCCATCAGATTTAGTATTGATCAAGTAAAAGCTAGTGAACGGGAAAACTGCTGTTGCGTAAACGCGCCCTAACCTTTGCATTCTCGCAGCTGAAATTTAATCGCGATGACAAAGGCTTCGTTGCCGTGGTAACAACGCTTCCTGGATTAGTAAATCCGAATAGTTTTGAGCAAATGCTTGCGGTCTTATAATTCGTGACAGTAAGATAAAGAATTCCTTCTGACGAAACAATTTTCTCAATCGCCTCTAAACTCGTTTCTCTAAACTCGTTTCGCTGCGAGCTGGCAGAGCTAAATCCGCCGCCATGTTGGAATTTCAGATAATTTCCAGCTTCTATGTGCGAGAATGCAAAGGCAAGCCGTTGTGTAAACGCGTCCTTACGTAACATCGACTGGGTGCGTCCTTACGTAACATCGACTGGGTACGTCCTTACGTACCCAATTCTCCCTTGCGAATGTTCTGGTACTGAAGGATCATGTCGACTGTGGCATGTAAAAGTTACAAGTATTCCCTGGCAAAATTGCCCCCTCACCTTAAATAAATAAAATCACAAGATAAAGGATAGAAGGAGCAAACAGTCTGCATTAATGACTGGTATTGCAAGGATAAAAGATACACTCATCTGAGAAAGAAAGAAAAGACAACTGCCCCGACTGGGACTCGAACTGTGGACTTCCCGTATAGGCCTACATCCTAGGTGCATCTCCTTCACGACATAACCTTAGCTGCTGAAAGAGTGGGTTAACTCAACCATTTCTTTTTTCCCGCTGCCGTGGCGTAAGCCGTCTACGAATGATATTTTTAATTTTCTAGTTTTAAAAATTGTATGCTTTTGTTGTGCTTTGTGGGTTCGCCGGCAGTGTTTTTCACATGTATTGACTTTTAGCCTATAGTGCTAAGTATTGCTTGAAAATAAGTCCCATCCAACTCGAAACGTTGCGTTTTTATTGCATGCTTGTTCTCCTATTGGCTTTTTTTACTTTTTACTTTTTAATCACTGTTTTGGTGCTTTTTTCGTCACACACTGACAAACATGCCTCAGTTGCTTAGCATCGTCCTCGGCAACGTCGTGTCATGGCTGCCATATATACCCCCCCCCCCCCAATACGATTTTGGGTCAGGTCTTTAGTGAGGCGGCTTTTTGCATAGCTGAAGCCAACGGGAACCGCAATTCAAGATGGCTAAAAACTGCTGCTTTCCTTCGCTAGAGCATAATTAACGAACGGCGGACATTGTTGTTAGGGATCGGCCGATATGACTTTTTACCGATGCGATCCGATACCGATGGAGGGTAAACCGACCGATCTGATCCGATACGATACCGATATCGGTACCGATAATAATAATAATAATAAAAAATCACGACTAAAAGTTTAGATTACATACAAAAAATGCAACTTCGGTTCTCGTTTAGCATGGGTTCCAACTGTTGAGATTATCCAAAAAGTTCTGTGCAGCAGTAAGCATTTTTACTCTTATTCCTATTTATGGCTTCAGTACATTCATCTTCTCAGTTAGAGTTTAGTTGGTTGTTGTAAAACTTAGAGCACTGGAACTGTCACGTGCTACATTTTCATTACAAACTGAGCATATGGCTTTGCTTTTCTCAATTGCTTATTGCTTTTGCCGTTGTTTGGTGTCAGTTTTGCAGGGAAGACAGTTGCGTTTCTTGGCACAACAACTATCTGTATCGGAAGCCTTATATTGGTCCGATACCGATACAGCAAAAATACCGATAAATACAGATTATACCGATACCGATATCAATATCGGACTATCCCTAATTGTTGTCACACAGTTTCAAGTTAGCAAAAAGAAAGTAACAAGTCATTCATTCGTATGCAAGAAAAAAAAACACAGGGGCTTGTCGTCCCTCGCGCCCATGCGTCGCATGGCTACACTGTATGCATCCATACAATGAAAGGGGTGAAAACAGCCAGAAGCATATCGTAGAACAATTTTTTTTTATAATCACTGGAACTCGCGCTGAACTTTTTTTTGGTTAACATTTCTCACGTTCTAAGTCATTATTTGTACCACTACGTTGTCCAGAGCAATCGAAGGAGCTTTGGATGGAAAAAGTACGAGTATACAAATAATGACTTCGAACGTGAGACAAGTTACCAATAAAAACGTGCAGCGAGAGTTCCATTGATGATAATAGCGCATAAGCGTAAAATTTAATTACGCGCAATTGTTCTACGATAAGGATCCTGGCCGGTTTCACCCCTTTCATTATGTGTATCCTTGCGACGCACTCTCTGTCGTCGCGCGCAAGGGGGTGACAAACCCCCTGAGGGGACAAAAGTATATTGCAAGTTATACTTCCTTAGTTACGCCCTTAACAACGCAAGTATGATGGCGAACATCTTGGTGGGACACGCGTAATTTCCTAATATTTTATGGAGGCTGTTTCATGGAAGCTGGTTTAGCACTTAGGCTAAATTAACGCATTTTAATTGTATTTTAATTGTAATTTTAATTGTATTAATTTTTAATTGCACCTTCATTGGCTTACTTTTTTAAGCATGCTGATCAGTTCAGCCAGTCGGTAAAACACGATTTTTGTACATAGGTCGCGATATTAACTGACAGGTAGTGGCAATTAAAAAAAAAAATTGTTTTAATTTTACGCAGCCTTCCTGAAAATTTTTTATTAGCGTTAAAATCAGTTTTAAGTGCTTTTTTTAAGTTATCACTCAAGTCACCGTTGAGCCATTTATGAGCGCTTGGGGAAAAATGACATGTTCGTGAATCTAGAAAGTGTTGGAAGGAAAAGAGCGAGGCAGCATCTCAGTTGGCATTATTTTGGGTTGCAACTAGCGCCCTCAACTGAAAGAAAGCGACAACAGGGCAGGTGGGCGACCGGGTAGCACGATAGCCTTCTGCCCATTAGGTCCGTGTTCGATCCTCTTCCATCCCGTGGAATTTTTGGGAAGAGAGGGGCTCTGTGGTGCCTCGTACTCATGTCGAATGTGGCATGTCAAAGATCTTGGGTTTTCCGCTAGGATTTCTCCAGCTAAATTATCACACTCGCTGTCTACTCATAATCATTCTCATCTTCTATCTCACTGCCTATCTCACTGTGCTCTATCTCACTGCCACAAAAATACCTTCCTAAGCGACAAATATTTGGACGAATGGCTCTTCAATGATGGAGCCATTTAATGATTGTTTCGCGCGCCGTGTAAAATGTTGTGACCAAATTTTACGAAAGTTTAGAT
The DNA here is from genome assembly GCA_023313725.1 of Lithobius niger. Classification (NCBI taxonomy): domain Eukaryota; kingdom Metazoa; phylum Arthropoda; class Chilopoda; order Lithobiomorpha; family Lithobiidae; genus Lithobius; species Lithobius niger. Next base: position 60,906 of record JAHWFP010195298.1, read on the forward strand.
TTATAAAAAAAAATACGTTTTTATTATGAGAAAACTGTTTACAAGCAACGTTTACATTGTTAAAAAAAAGTTTATCTTTCGAGAAAAGTTTGCATTATTAAAAAATTTACATTACGTGTAAAATTCATACTAGAAAGATTGTATTTTGAGAAAGGTTTTCATATGAAGATGGTTTTATACATCCACAAATATTTATTTTTTGTAGAGGTTTTAATAAAGTCCCGCACGGCGCCTCATAGAATAGATCTTAGTATCTTAGGATTTGCAGTAGGATTTTCTTGTTTAATCTGCACCGGCGACGTATACTCCAAACAAAGAAAACATCACCCCAAGGACAGCGTACATCAGCGTGCGTCACTTTGACAAAGCTTCCCCAAGTTACGCCCGAGCACGGAGGTCGCAAAGATTGGGAGAGTTGCCGTGGGGAGGGGGAGGGTGAAGCAGAAGCGTCAAAATGCCACCTTCCTCCAACGGATTGACCCCCAACGATCCTTGTTGATGATTGGACTGATGGAAATTGCCATGAACAGCTACGCCCTTCCGATCGGGTTCGGGACAGGCAGAGAAAGAGAGACAAGGGAGACACTCGGACAGCTCTGGACGTGACAAATGAGCAAATCGTCGCTATGAATCATGGATGTTTTCGCCTCTGACATGGCCGACTCACTCAGAATGATAATCAGCACAAGTGCGGGACCTGGTTGTTTCGAAATAATGGGGGTTAAGGTGTGGAATTAAGACGAGGAAAAGAGCCAAAGAGATGTCGAAGCCAGCTGAGGGTGTGTGTGTGGGAGGGAGGGAGGGCGGGGAGACGCGTTGTTGAACTTCGTTATTACTGTGAGCCCGTTTTGAATATTTGTGGATCTGTAAATTTCACAATGAACTGAAAGCTCACAGGTTGGACATGCCGAACTTCACTAACCCGAAAGTCTGTACGCGAATTGTCGTTCTGTGTAGCGGGCGCCTTGTGATGTAGAGGAAAGGAGCTTCTTGTGCATAATTGCCAAAAATTCTTTGTCGAGGACTTAGACTCATTCACATGCAAACGATTTAATCATAATCTCGTCAATACCAAAGTCTACAATTTGCTGGCACGTGTTCTCATCAAAATTGGTGGTTAATCGACAGATATTCAGGCACTTCTGGCCTGACGCTAATAAGTGATACGCATGACCCGTTCGAATAAACGATTCGAGTGGGACGTGACGTCATTAGACAATAGCCACGACTCAACCCCATCTTTCTCCCCGACTGTATTTCAAAAACTGCTTTGTGCATAAAATGCATAAGCAGTTAAAAAACCGAGCGAAAAAGCAAAGAAAAAAGATTGCAGAAAAACAGCTGGAGGAAAAATACCATCAGAAAAAAAGCAAAAGGAAAAAGCAATAGAAAAAATACGTTTCCTGATGAATCTTCCTTTGCCTGTCTGGTGAAATTCAAGCCAAAACAACTGACCTAACCTAAAACAAAATCAACAGGAAAAAAGAAAAATTAACAAAACAATTTTTTTTCCCCTTTGGCTTTTTTCTGCAGCTTATTCCGTGGATTTTTTTCTCTGGCTCTTTCCCCGCGGCTTTTTTTTTTCTTAGGCTGTTTTTCCTGTTTTTTTTTCTGCGGCTGTTTTCTCACACGTGTCTTCCAGGCTTTTTACCCGCAGTTTTTTCCCCCCTTCGACTGTCTTTGCCAGAATCCTTTTTCCGTGCACACTTTTAGCTTAATTCCTTCCACACTTGCACCTAAGCAAGAAGACAAAGAGCACTTTCTAAACTCACGTAACAGCTCAGCGACCGATTCCGCCAAAACTGACCGCTTCCACCCAAAGTGACATCATGCGTCAATAGTTTCAGAACGCACTCGCTGGATGCATCGATGAACAAAATTGGTTCGTGAAACAAGTGTATTTAGAACGTACGTTCACTCACCATCATTTCTGATCAACACAATCAAGGGTGTTCCTAAACAGTTTCAAGTTAAACACCGACCTAGTCGAGTGAGCTGTTACCTTCTTTTACCTTAGTGGGAACGCTGTGCGCGATGACGATCTCCAACATTTTGTGAACATACGTTTACACAAATAATTCCAGTGAAGAACCACTGCAGGTCCGCCATCTTTAATTGGGGGAATTCAGTGAAAAAACCGCCTGATGGAGTCGGTGAGTCTGACGCTTCACTGGCTACTTCTCTCTGAAGATCGCAAAAATTCGCAGCGTGTTAAGAAACTGCCTTCGTGAGCTGTGCGACCACGGTGAATTTTCCAGTGAGTTTAGGGAACGGCTCAGTGTTTTAAACTAAGTCCAGCGGCGAACTTCGTAAGGCTTCCCCGAGCAAGGCGAACACAGCACAGCTGAGTTGTTAGCGGGTTTCGTCTATGATTCAAGGATGCGAGATCGAATTACGTTACCAATGCACACATGACTGAAAAAGGACATCTCTGGGCGTAAATCTGGAGTGGAGTGGGTTAATGACTGATGGACAAATTTAACCATTGTACCAGAGAGATGATCCCCCATATAGATTCCAATGCTAAAATCTAGTCTTATCTGATAATCTTAGATTAGAAATAAGATAAGCCCCCTCCCCATTACCGGAAGTGGTGTCATGGCAGATTAGATAATCCCGATGACGTCACTCTTATGCCAACCTTATACAAGTCTTAACGTTCTAATCAAATGGTTAGGTTAGGTGTCGACCGGCAGTTGACAATGGTTATTTACGTGTGATTCGCTCGCTTCTCTTGAACAGCGTGCCTACCGTTTCCAAGGGTCTATTAGGTTTAGGAGAGGAACGGCCTGTGAAACCTTCTGCTTCAACTTGCTGGGAGAAACTTACTCATTCAGACGATCATAGGTAGATGGTGCTATTGTGATATTTTCATCACTCCATGCCCTCAGAAAAAAATTACTTTGCAAATTGGGACTATTTTTTGCTTTGGTAGGGTAAATAAGGCGTTTAGCAAATATTCGCCAACGCAAATTAAAAAGTTTTGAACAAGTGATGGTTCCTAGGGTACGGCAGGGTTATGTTTTTTTGTAGGAGTTTCGGACTGAACAAACCACGTACGTATACCAATGCACTAGAAAGAGATTAGCTTATTCAACCAATCGCACCTATAGAACACCAGAGTTTTAAATTGTGACTAGCTGAAGCCCACCCCGGTGTTTGACGCAGCATTTGCAACGTTGGGACGGTTTCTTATGTGTTTCTTGCAGAACGAGTGCATCTGTCGGTATGTTTTTGCGCACACTAGCTAAGAAGCACTGATTTTCTTTCACTCGCTCACTCAATCAGCGCTTCTCCTGACCCGGACTCCATGCACGTATGAATATTTCCAGCGGAAATAAAGAAATATGCCTTTGTAAAACAAAGTCCAAACCGTTAGCCTACCGGTTTTTTCATTTTTTTTTCTGGGAGCAACTAGCATTTTCAATAGTTTACCGAGTTTTATCAAACTTTTTATTGTAATCATCGACAACTACAGAACCTTTAGCAAGCGGGTAATTCCTCATTCAGTGCGATGTGGCTTGGCCCGGCATCTCTCAGCAATCAGCATTGCCCTAACCCGTTCCCAGACTCCATGGGTGCATGTATGCTATTTTTTCCTTTGTTTACTCGATTCGGGGCAGAAAGTAAATAGCAGCTTCAATATTTAACCTAGGTTCCCTAATCGTTTAATTTTTAATGTTCACAATGACCGAACCTTTAGCCAGCGATTTAATTTTAAGTTGCGTGCTACACCCAGTTCCCGCACCCCTGCTTGGCACCTTGCTGGTAGTGCTATTTTCCCGTTATTGCAGCAGTCATGTTTTACAGCCAGGTTTGTGTTCTGAGGCTGGTTATCCTGATGTTGTGGAAAGGGTCCGTGTGTTAGCAGTGTTCAAGTAGTTTTTACCATGAGCTAATAGCATATAGGCTTCTTAGGCTCAATAAAGAAATCAATCAGTTATCAGTTATCAATCAGTTTTCAGTTTATTGCCAACAATCATTCCGTTTACAATCATCGAATACCATCATTATTAGGAGAGATTGTTGTAAGTAGTCACTGGCCAATCCTCATTTTTTTTTGCAGGCTGCTGGCTCGGTAGCCGTGGTGCCGTGTACAACAATGGCTGTTCCTTTTTTTAAAATTAATTTCTATTTTTACAACTCGTTTTTATCAGTGTTGATACTCTAATCACTCCATATCGAAGAGTAAAATTACTTAATACCGGACCTAGTTTAGCATTCCTAGGAAAAAAAAAATTCGTTAACACAATTTTGAAAAAATTGTCTTTTTGGAGCATATTGTCATCTGAAGCAAATTTTCTAGTGTCGACGAACTGGCTCAATTTTAAACATTACTAAGTTTTTTGAAGGAGAAATAAGTCAAGTAAGGGGAGGGAAACCCTGGGATACAAATCCGGAAACTTCCATTCATTGCAGGGGGCCAAGATAACGTCCAAAATAGGCCAGAATAGCTCCCAAAGTAGCTGAAGGAGCCTGATAGTACAGAGCCCTATAGAAGACATGCTAAGAATTAAAAATTAGGTTAGTTATCTCGACATAGCAAACTTTGTTATCTCGAGATAACAAACTATATTTGTTATCTCGACAAAACCAATTCGTTATCTCGACATAACAAATTTCCGTTTCTGCTTCCGTTATTACTTCCCGTAACATCGCAGAAACGGAAATTCGTTATGTCGAGATAACGAACCTAATTTTTTATTCCTGGCATGTCCTCTACAGGGCTCCGTATGATAGTCATTCCTATCTCTCCCATAAAAGAAATAAGTCAAAAAAATCAAACACTCATCACTCAACTTTTATGTGTACCAGTATCACTATCAGTGTGATAGTAAATCTGGTCAAAGTGAAAGGATCAATGGACCATAACTGGTTACTCTTTTTTTTCCCGCAGTTTCATAAACAGTTTTAAGCATTGAATTTCAGGTTTCACAAACAGTAAAGATGACAAACGTACACCTTGATCCCAGCTACCTTGCAATGGCTTAAAACTTACACCCACCGTAGCGGCGCGCCGTCCTCACGTGTCGGCCAAGATAAACACACACTGGTATCCAGATGTTTCTTGCAGATCGGTGTGCAATCCTTACGCGTTTTATGTCCGGCGCCAAATCCAACCTTTTTATTTGCTCACACCCTTGCCGCCAGGATCGCTGGCGAACAATCCGTTATCAGTCCTTCGCACTCCATCATAGGTTTCACAAAAGCGTTTGGTACAGAAAAGATTCTACGTCCTAGAAAGGACCAATGGAAAGGGAGGACAGGAGAAGCCTAAATCCCGAGAATTTATTTCTTTTCTGACCCGTACTAGTCATTATTCACTCGCGCCGCTGAAACCGTGGCGTCCCCTGGAAAAAGGGAGAAAAGATAGGAACCGTGCAGGCCGCTATGCCGAACACGGACCAGTTCGAAGTCTGATCAGAGCTAGGTAGCATGCGTTAAGTCCGGAACTGCCCTTAAGAGTACGATAAGGTAAGCAGGATAGCAAACAGCAAGTGTTGACCAATACCATTGTGAGCTGATTTAATACCGATATCCTAGCAGTACATTTGCCAATGCTGATCCGATATCTGACCGAGCTCCGATACTACTTTTAATGTGGTGCTACAATTTAGCGTAGGCTAAAATTTCGAAAATAAAATTACAGCTATTACCATGTTGCTCTAGATCAAAACACATATCAGTATCACCATACATTTTTGTGGCCAATCCAGGTCGAATAATGGTACCATCTGCCATACTTGATACCATTCTAGATATGTAGATACGTTTACTTCGCTCCAAAACATTTCATAATAGACATTGACAACATTCTTACAAGAGTGATAATCTGTGTCACAGAGTAAACTGAAATGCAACACAGAATCATTAAATTAAAACATTTAAGGTGTCAGCAGGCAACAACAATTTCTGCATGAAGAAACTGGAATATAGAATGAAAACCAAGTTCAAGTTTCATGATGGGTTTAAGAAAGAAGCCAGCGGCGTGCCCTTTTCGGAAAAAAAATGCCATTTTTACCCTTTTTGGAAAAAAAAAAATGTTCTATTTTGATTTTCTGAACCGATAAACACTGGTGCTGCAGCCAGAGAAAGGGCTTAGAGGCCGTAACAGGCGTATTCCAGAAATCCACTCAAGTGTGAGTGGGGCTAAAGTTGAGTGTAAGGGTCAAAACGCATCTATAGAAATACCCTCATGCAGATGTAACGACACTCACATTCGCTTCTGTGGCTGTACTAAAATTGTTGACGCTTACCTTAGATGTTTGCACTCATTTGCCCTCTCACACTCAGACTTGAGTGGATTTATGGAATACGGCCGAAAAAGAAGGCCAGGAAAGGAGCAGAAAAGATAAAATGGAGAGACAAGCTTAAAAAAGGGTAAAAAAAAAGACTGAAGAGCAAAAAAAAAAAAGTCCCCCCCCCCCCCCAAAAAAAAAAACCTCAGCGTGCCGTTTTACAAAAGTTGCCGCTGCCCTATCAGTGGTCTGTGCTTGCTACTGAAAGAACGTGATGGAAGTGTGTGGAAAATGCGTTTTTACCTAAGGTATTTTGTGATCGGCAACGTCTTCCTGGAGGGGGCGGCTTTGATCGATGGCCGCCATTGTTTTTGTAACCATCTTGGATATCAACAAGGCACTCTGCTACTGAAAACGTACAATCGATTATCCGTGTTCGTTCTGCGGAGAACTCAAGATAGGCCGCGGACACTATAATTATGTTGCTTGGATTCTGAGTATAACTTAGTGAGCTTCCAATATTTGAAAAATGAACACTGAAGTGGCTAGGAAGCTCAGGAGAACCATCATTTTTCGGAAATCTATTACGATTTTGTGATCCGCCAGTTATCAAGTACAATATTCCATTTCTTTTTATGTCGTTTCCAGCATTTTCGAATTCATTTTTATGAAAATTATCTTGCTGTACTTCCATTAAATTCATCAATAAACTACGGTTGCCAGTGCAGTGGTTTATAAGTCTGTCATTTTAAATGGTTGCCTTTTAAGTTTGTAAACCAACAAGTTATGTTTCCTGATCAACTTAAGAATGCCGTTTGTCATCCATGGCTTAAACCATGCGCAATGGCTGTTTGCCGTGACGTCACCATGAGTTAGCCAATGACGGACGAGAACAACGGCTGTTTGGCCGTCTGATTGGACTAGCCCAGCCACGTGATATGCACGTCACAGCAAACAGCCATGCAGGGCCGTAGCTAGTAATTTTTTCTGGGAGGGCAAACCGGCAATTTACGCCCCCCCCCCCCCATCACAACGAAAAAAAAAACAGTCCAAAAATTCTTAAACTAAAACGAAAACGATAAAAAAATAATTATTTGAGTTGCTTTGTTCTCCCCCCCCCCCCCCCCCAGGCCGCTAGGACCTGCATCTACATATCTACACACATAATATGGAGCAAGCGGCCAAGTCACCGGCGACGCCGTTTTCCAACGTCTTTGAACAGATGGCGCCACTTACCAAACCTGCCATGTCGCCGTCTCTTGACGGCCTTGGACTACAAGTTCGGGTTATAACAAGTTCGGGTTTTCCAAAGTCTTCGAAAAGTCGCCACTTACCCGACCTGCCACACCGTTTTGGGGTTCGTTTTTTGGTATTGTTGTGGTACCAAAGCGGCCAACAAAGTTTTAGTCGCGTGGACTGTGCCATTGTCGGCGTTTGAGCTAAAAAAAAAAAAAAAAAAAACGACCCGTGTCTACTAAACCAGACAACTTTAAACCAAACGACGATTGGTTCTTAATTTCGAATGGGCCTCGGAATTGGGAGCCTGATACGATGGAAAGGCGCATTCCTTTCCTAAATATTCACTTCTAGAAAGGAGTTGAATTGTTTTTAAGTGGGCGGCAACAATCGTTGCTTGCAACAACATCACCATGCACAGTACCGAGGTGAATTGTTATGGAGTAAAAAGCACGGTAATAGATTATGTGAAGGCAAACCAAGCAGTGCTTTTTTTTTTTATGTAGCACTGCTTGGTTTGCCTTCACATTAAGAGGTGAATTGTTTCAAAGGATTTACTTAGACATGGGATTACTTGCTTACTGAATACTGGATTTCTCGGGGCTTAGTTTTAGCCTTCAGTCAAACATATGCATGCGACTTTTCCGGGGCTGCACCAAAGAGGAAATGTCACGGGGCGGCGTTTTTTTTTTTTGGGGGGGGGGGCTGCGGGAGAGGGTGCCAGGGCAAGTGTGTGTGGGGGGCAGTGCGCGGTACCGAAGCGAATTGTTTCAAAGGATTAACTTAAACATGGGATTACTTGTTTACTGAATGCTGGATTTCTCAGTGATAGGTTTTTTTTAGCCTTCAGTCAAACACACGCCAGCGACTTTTCCGGGGCTGCACCAAAGGGAGAATGTCACGGGGTGACGTTTTCGGGGAGGAGGAGGCGGGCAAGCGTGTATGGGGGACACGTATGCGAATTGGGGGAGGGGGCAGGAATGTGGGGATTAGGGGTTAACGTAATTGTGGGGGAGAGGGCATATGTGGGAGCCATTCACTTGGTCAGTCTTCGGTTTGATAAATTTAAAACCAAAGATGGAGGGAGCCGGGGGGGGGGGGGGCCCGCAACATGCGCACGGGCACAACTAGTGTTTCTATAAAACCGATACAAATCGCATTTTCAATACCAAAAATAGTTCGGACCAGCCGTTTCATATTTGGCAGCATGGGGTCGCAACCCAGGACGAGAGATGGAACATGTGAGGTGATATTACGAGTACTTCTTTACTTCGCTTCAGTATTAGATTGTAGGTGGTAGGAAACTGAAGAGGACAAAGATTACCCTAAAAAGGAAGGGCTCCATACGCCATTTCACAATTGTTTTGGACTTTTTTTTTTTTAAATTAAAAGTCGATAGTTTTTGCTAGATAGTTTACGAAGCGCACAGTCAGCATCAACACAGGCCTTGTGAGCTTTTTTGGTCTGGAAAAGAAAGGAAAAAAATGGTCCGACTGGGACGCGAACCGAGGACTTTCATCGTATTACCTATGCCAGGCGCTCGAATCAATGCATTACCGGGGGTGGACCCTGGCTTCAGTTCCATCATGACTTAGAACTGGTTCAACCGTTCCGAGTTGTAACCTAAAGGCCACGAACGTGCGAAGAGATATATGAAAAATACTTGCCTTCTAGCGACCACAGAATAATGCGTGTAGTAACAAGAGCAATTTTGATTTCTTGTCTATGGCAAGACTGTTTAGAATCGTATTGCACACTAATTTTCATGCCTATTAAACCAAGAAGAAATTAGGCTAGAATTTGTTTTATTTTTTTTGTTTGCTCAAATTTTTGCTCATTGTGCAGGGAAAAAACACTTTCATTTTCTTTTTTTTTATTTTTGTGCGGTGAAATCACTAAGGTTTGTTAACGTTTTCCGGTATTGTCTGATCAACCTTGTGTAAATTATTTCTTTAAGTAGGCCTATTTAAAGCCGATTAGGTATGCGTGATGCAGTACAGGATTAAAGTAGTTTATGAATTATTCCGCTTGAAAATGCTTCATTGGAACAATCAGTTTCTTTGTTGGTTTTTTAAATTTTAACTCTAAATACAGGCATCAACAAAGGTCTGAAACGAAGAACTATTTTGCTGGGTTATTTACGGGTAAGTCATTCGTAAGAAAGACAATTACACGAAATTTGCTTTAGCAGATGACTGCTAAAAAAAAATGTAGACTGACCATCACTTTTAATCCAGCTTTTAAGTTACAAAATAATTCTTTCCAGCCTGAGGGTTATATCATTTCGCCGTTTCTAGCCAACTTCGAATCTAGATTTGAACCTTAATGATTCAGGACAATGTCGTGTTGCGTGCGTGCGAGTCTTGGAAGTGGAGGAAAGAGAGAGAGGGGGGGGGGGG
>JAHWFP010195299.1:0-20137 GCA_023313725.1 Lithobius niger
AAAAGAAGGACTTGCAAGGACTAAGTACTGCATTTCTAATTTTTCAATTTTTCAATTTTTACCAGATCCTACAGCCTAGTCCTAGTTTATGGGTCTTGTAGGAACCTACCAGATCTTGTAAAATCCTAAAAGATCAAATATGCTGTAGGATTCTACCAGATCCTACAGGATTATGGCAGGATCCTGTGAGATCTTACGGGTTCCTGCAAGATCCTGCCAGTATATTGCAGGATCTTGTAGCAGGGTTCGTACCATTTCGGCTGAATGGAGTTCGAGGACTTGTAAGGACTTGTAAGTACCAAGAGTCAAGCACACCAGACATCTCTGAGAAGTTCTGCTGCCCTCTTGCGTAAAATTTAGTTTTCTTGAAGCAGTAGTAAAGGACACCATTATAGGTCTAATTTTGTATAGTTATTTTCGGTTGGGTTATACTGAAAATTGTCTCCAAATTCAAGTTATATCGCAGATAACGACATAAAAGTTCCGAAACAGTCGCCACAATAGTTTGCTCTTAGCTCTGTTCCCAGTGTCTTTTAGAACAAGAAAAAAAACTACCCGATGTTAACAAGTAATAAATACTACACAGTTCGCGGACAAAAAAGGGTTCCGTTGAATCAGACTGCGGCAAGCTTACCACCTAAATATGCCTTCTAATATACGTATTTAGGCATATTACGTATATTATAGGCTAATATTCAGTACATATGTAATACCCACTTTATACTCTGCCATGCCAAACACTGGTAGAACGTCCTTACAGTATCACCAAATTAATGTCTCGTGCTGACTGTAGTGACGGCCATGAAAAACTAGGGCAAGCTAACCTGAAGAAAACTTCTAATGAAACGATTGCCATGAGAGCTTGGTAGGTACTGTATAGTACGTAATATTAACTTTTCATTCTGCCATTTTCTTCAAGTAACAAGCTGTGAAGAAAATAAATTTTAAATATGTAAACAAAAACTGCCAGCAGAGGCTTTATAAAATTGGTACGGACATTAAAAGAAGGACTTGCAAGGACTAAGTACTGCATTTCTAATTTTTCAAGGACTTGTAAGGCCTTACAAATGATAAAATGAATAATAAGGACTTATAAGGTTTGTAAGCACTGGTACGAACCCTGTTGTAGGATCTTATCAGGTCCTATAGCCTAGTTGATGGGTTCTTGCAAGATCCTATAGGATTATGGTAGGGTCTTGTAAGATCTTATCAGATCTTGTAGGATCCTGCAAGAACCTATCCCATATGCTGTAGGATCTTGTAGGATCCTGCAAGAACCTATCAAATATCCTGTAAGGATCTTACCAGATCCTACAGGATATTTGATAGGTTCTTGCAGGACCTTACAGGATTATGGCAGGCTCTTGCAGCATCTTACCACATTCTGTGTCCTAGTTTACGGGTTCTTGGAAGATCGTATGGGATTCAATCCATGTTGAAAATGGTTGAAGCAGTTTTTGGTAGTCTTTTAGCCTAAACTCTTATTGTGGCATTACAACTCTCCAATTTGAATACATTTTCAGTTACTTAACTGAAAATTGGTTAACGCAGTCTTCGCAATTATAAATACTGTGGTGCAAAACTTTAATTTTGTTACTACAGTCGCCATTTTGGTGAGTAGCGATCAAAACTAACGTAGGCTTACCCCTTGTCAATAGCCAGTTGCCATTTGGCAAGTGGTGACCGCCGACCAACACTGGTGAAGATTAGGCTTATCTCTAAGACTACACATTGCAATGTTAAAACATTTGATGTATAAGCACGTGTTGCCAGCTTCAGCAATGTCAGTCCAGTCACCAAATAGCGAGGAAAATTCAACAGATGATGACTTCAGTTTATGGGCTAGTCGCCTAAATGGCGACTGCTGTAACAAGTCCCTAAGCTCAAACTATTGTAGGCTATCTCTGGAAGTATACTAGATAGAATCAAACGGTTTGTGGTATTCCATTCAGAATTTAAGGGATAACCAATTAATATTTCAGTAGCCTATATACACCACTACCTGTTCCAAACTGGAGAGCAGAACAACACAATAAATGAGGACACCTGAAATAGCACCAAAACTGCTACAACCTTTTCTCACTTGAGTAGATTCCCGGAAGTACCAAACTAATTTTCATATGTCCTGGCCACGTGGCGACTGACTACGTATTTATTTTTGTGAAGGTTGACGTGTGAGCGCCTTAAATTATTGAAGGTAAAAATGGTTTAATTTGTTCACTAAAATACCACCACAAAGTTGTTTCTCTAGATATTTTCTTAAACATTGGTGTCGCCTAAGCAGATTTAAAATATTTTTTTTGGCCAGCCCCTTAATTTTTTATAAAACTGATGCCACTGTTAATGGAAGTTTATAGTTGCCGGTAGTTGACAACCACATAGCCAATGACAAGGTTAGGGCTGCAGTAAACCCATTTTTTTCTAAATCGATGGCCGACGGCAGACACAGAACCAACAGTGGCACACCTTGCAAAATCTTGCTTCTATTTCATTAATAAGCTTACTAATCCTGCAGAAAGAAAGTCGTAATTGTCGCAGAACGCTATAAATGTCTCTGCCGTGGGGCCTGATGCAACACTGAAATAGGGTACGCAGTTTCGGTGGCTTTCCATCGTACAACACACAATTTCACAAATGCAATACTAGCACTTCAACTTACACAGTACTGTATAGGAGAATTTTCGACACTTTTGAAGAAGTTGTTTTTGTCACTTCATACTGTCTTCATCAGGCCATCAGAAACGTGGTGTTTTCCGGTTCACATCTAAATTTGTTGGTGAAGACAATACGAAGTGATGAAAACAACACCAAATCCTTCAAAACTGTCAAAAATTTGCCAATACTGTGTAAGTTTAAGTGTTAGTATGGTTTATTTATTACGGTTTTGTAGTTTCAAGTATACCGTACTGGCCCTAATATAATACGGTATTTTTTTTCCAAATTTATTTCATTAAAACTGCATCCTCGTCTTATATTCGCGACCAAATCCATTACTCGGCCAAACTTTAGACCGATTTTGAAGTTTGAATATACCATTCGAATAGTTTTTTCAAGAGCTATCCATTGGTGCCAACCAGAAATCAGTAGCTCAAATAAGTTTTTGAATTATACAGCAAAAACTAAAATATAACCAAAATTGGACGTTAAAAATTGTTATGGAGTACAAAAAAACCCCTGTAAGCTAAAACTTATGATTGTGAATCAGCATTGGCTAAACTATTCTATAATATCAACTATATTGGTAATAGAGGCACTGGCAAAATCTTGGATGCAAGTTGTCTGCCTTATAATCGTCCTAGTTCATTTTTGTTGAATTTATGAGCTCAAAAAGGCAATTCGCCTTATATTCAAGCCGTCTTACCATAGGGCCAGTATGGTAAACAGAATCTACACTAAAGCGAAAGATTAAACTTGGCGTGTGCTGAAAAGTCACTAATACACTTTTACCAAATGAGTTCAATACAAATGCTATTCATCTTAACACCTTATGTGCATAGTGTCAAAGAAGAAAAAATTATCCATCCCAATATCTTTGCAAATTTTCGACATCCTGGTTTTTCAGGTTTTGGAGGGGTTCAGTAGACTCTTCTTCAGGATACTACGTCACCGCTCTCTTCGTCGTGATCGTTCGTCTGCAATTTGAATTCGGCGAGGGGGCCGTAGCCTCTAATACTTGCAGGGACGGTACACCATTTTCTCCGTAGCAACTAAAACTTGCCTGTCTGCAGAAATTGGGTGCATGGGTTTGCAGGTCCCTGGACACTCATCAATGGTTGAGTTGGGCTTGAGGAGTGTCGCAGTGCCTCTCCTGTTTATTCAGTGCCGAATTTCCTTGAAGTGGACTGCAATGCCATTAGTTTCATCTTCACACCTGGTGTCAGCCATGCGCTGCTTGACACTCGTGCGCACACCTTTTCTTGTTTCTGCGACATAAATGGCATCACAGTCCCCACACAAAACTCAGTAAATGCCTTCACGGGTTTTCTTAACGTCTTTCAGGGCTTCATCTTCTTGCTGTCTGGTTTCACCTCTTTTTCTTGCTTTGGCACCAGGAATGGCATGCTTCTTCATCAAGTCGTCCTTTCGGCCCTTAAAAGAGTTTTGGACGTACGATACGTCATCATGCAGCAAGAACTCTTAATGGCCTAAGGGACCACTTGATGAAAAAAACTTGCCATTCCAGATGCCAAAGCAAGAAAAAAAGGTGAAACCAGAGAGGAAGATGATGAAGCCCTGAAGCGTGTTAAGAACATGTGTGAAGGCGTTTACCGAATTACGTGTGGGGACTGTGATGCCATTTATGTTGGAGAAACAAAAAATGGACGGTGCATGCACGAGAGTCAAGCAGCACATGGCTGTCACCAAGGGTGAAGTTGAAACGAAGTGCATTGCAGCCCGCCAAAAGGAAACTCAGCATTGAATATACTGGGAAGGCACTGCGACACTTCTCAAGTCCAAAACAAACAATGATGTTCATCTGAGAAGCCAAGATAAATGGCTACGCCGATGAATATCCATGGATCTTCAAATCTAAGCATCCGGTATCTGCTGAGAGGCGAGTTTAATAAGTAGCTGTGGGAAAAATAATGTACCCGTCCTGCAAGTCTCAGAGGCTACAACCCCACATCGAATTAAAAACACCAGACAAATGGTCACAACAAAGAAAGCGGTGATGTTGTAGCCTGAACAAGCAGTCGACTGAGCCCCTCCAACACCACAAAAGCCAGACTATCGAAAACTTGCAACGATATTGGGATGAATAAAATCTTTTTCCTTTGAAACTAAGCGTACTAGACAAACAGATAGACTCAAAACTTTAAAGTAAGTGATGTGACATTTTTAGATTACAGATGCTGTTGTTAACTCATTTGAACTTGTTTGGTAGTGACTTTTCAATTTATATCGCATCAAAGTAAAAATCTGTATTAGCATGAGCTGCTCAAGTCACAACATTTAAAACACTTGCTTTTTCAGACAACCTAAACCATGCACAATGGCTGTTTGCCGTGACGTCACCATGAGTTAGCCAATGACGAACGAGAACAACGGCTGTTTGGCCGTCTGATTGGACTAGCCCAGACACGTGATATGCACGTCACAGCAAACAGCCACGGCGCGTTGTATAAAACGGTAGCTTGGTTCCAATTTTCAATTTGTTGCAGCACTTTTTTTAACTGGAATTTTTTTATATTTATTTTTGAATAAATCTAGTCCTACAGGAAAATTCAATCCAAGACAAGCAACATTGGAAGATTACTAAAATACACCTACAAAAAAAAATTCAGTAAGAAAAGTGTACAGCCTGAAAGTTTAAAAGCTCAGTTAGGCTACGTATCTGCCCTAGTGGAAATTTTAACCTTTGAGGATGATAAATTTAAATCATGATTTAGGCTACACCAAAATGATCTACATTAAAAGAACCAATCCACTAGCCTAATTTAAATTTATCAAATTTTATTAAGCCTAAAAAGGAACAAAATACCTTTGGTTCCTGTAACGCGATCGTGCCTAACTTTTTTTCTTCAAATTTCAGCGACCCTAAATGTTTTTTTGTTCATTTCTTCCTTATTCGTATTAAATCATTCGTCCATATTAAAGCGCAAAGGGAAAACAAATGGGACTGCAGGGAAAGGCTGTCAGAAACGCTGCAAAAAAAAACTTAACAATTTATATTATTTAGGCCTACTTGTAAGTCGATGTCAACTGCTGTGGGTTTATGGACAACGTCAGTGTAAAAAAAAATTAAAAAATATATGTATTCCGACCTACCTATTTTTTCCCCCCGATCTCACAGGAACCAAGACCATTTTTTTTAGGCCTTAGCTTTCTAAACTGTGTTCATAGGGCCACAAAAAGGAAGTTTTACAATTGTTATTCATTTACCTCCTCCAAAAGGGACAAGGTCTCCATACTTTTTATTTTTGTATTTATCTTTTGTAAAGTGACTTTGTTTTTAAGGGGCAAAACATTCAAATATTAATAAAAATTGGTTTGCTTTACAATAACCCAGTTGTAGTCTTTTGTGCAAGCTTTATGCTCAACTCCTTTTTTTGTGACAGATTTGTGGTTTTTCGAAATAACGTGAAAACCATTTAAGCACTCGATTTGAAATTAGCATCATTCGAAAGCTCCCGAAAAGACGGTTAAAATTATGTATTGGAATGTCAAAATCGTTCAATTTTTGGTGAAATTATGTGGGAGCAAAATACTTTCCAGTAATGACAGGAATTTAAAATATGTAAGCAAACGGTTTGGTTAACAAAATATTAACATATTTTAAATTCCTACCATTACTGGAAACCATACTGGTTTGAAACCATACACACTTAAGCACCAAGGTATTTTTTTTTCACAACACAAATAACGTCTTGAAAAGGTGGAACCAAACTATTTGTCAAGCAACTGAATTTGTAGTTTATGGAAATATAAAAAAAAAATTGGACACCAGCTTCTCTATGAATTCTTTCATTTATGTGTCTCAAAACAGATAAGCTACATTTTATCAATTTATATTAGACACAAATATCACAAACTAAAATGGGAACGTTGGAACTAGAAATCTTGTTAAAAGATGCACAGTTGTATCACTAATATCTGTGTACTACCTGGTCTTTGTAAAGTTAGTACCGTTGTATAACGTTTGTCCCATTTACGAAGATGTACGCAGCTAGCATAAACTCAGAGTACTGCCAAGTAAATAAGTTGTTCAAACGAAACAAACAGAAAAACAAACAGAAATCATCGTCGGTCAGTTAGATGCACAAAATTCAGCAAATCCAGCGTAGCTACGGTAAGCGATTTGGCCATGACTGGCAGCTTGTCCGTGCGTTCAAGGTCAAAGACATTCGGCCTAACTGCTGTATTGATTACGCTGATTCCTTTTTACTAGTACGCTGCCTTACCACAAAGAACCTTTGTTTACTTATTGTAAGTGTTCGTTGTTGATCAGGACAGCTTTAAACAGCTTTCCATATTATGATCACACACAGAAACGCACATCACGATCCTCGTCACGATCACACGCTGTCACATCACGGTGGCATCCATCTTGGGAAAAACTCCGTTGTGGTTTGAAAGCAATCAGCGCTGCCGTTGGCCAGCTACGGATCACGTGATCGTTATTTGAAGCAATCAGCTTAGTTGACACAATTGTAACGTAGCGCACCTAATAATCATGTTATGCGCAGTCCAGTCTCTTAATAAAGGTCAGTCAGTTACGCACTAGCAATGGCATCGCACGTGTCATCGTTACATGGTGTCAGAATTCTTGAAAGAACCGTTACAGAAACATGGTGAAACTGAAAACTAACTGTACAAAGAAAAAGCTGAAAGTGTAATTAACGAACCGCAGCAGAACTAATAATACATTGGTGAGTGAAAAGTGTGAATAAGAAAAGAACTGGATGAGCGCTGCAGACGCAATATCAAACGAAATGCCGCCGGCGGAAGACATATTGTCGGGAATACGCCCACCAAAACCGCTTGTTATAACGTCAGATAATATGGCCACGTCCTGGAAACTTTGGCTGCAACAATTTGAATGGTATGCAACTGCTAATAAACTGTCTCGTCAAACTCCAGAAATACAAGATGCAGCGTTTATGGCAAGTATTGGACCGGACGCAATTCGTGTTTACAACACATTTTCACTTACGCAAGTACAAAGTAAAGACATTCAAGTAATTAAATCTAAATTTGCTGGGAAATTTGCACCAACACCTAATGAATCTTATGTGCGGTATCAATTTTTTAAACTCTTACAAAAAGAAGGGGAATCATTTGATGTTTTTTTGACCACAGCTAAAATAGATATCCAAGATTATGGGTTTGGTACACTAGAAGACAGTCTCCTGAGAGATAAAATAGTGTTTGGTGTAAATAAAGAAACTGTAAGACAACGCTTACTAGAAGAAGAGAACCGTACGTTAACTAAAGCTATACAAACTTGCAGGGCATCGGAAGAAGCTGCTAAACAAATATTAACAATGTAGGATGAAAACCAGCAAGTGGATGTAATTAAACAACGTCGTTCTTTCAATAAAGCTACAACTAGTGTTGAACGTGCGTGCGGCCGATGTGGAAAAAACCACGAAAGAAACAAATACCCAGCATATGGTCAGACTTGCAAAAGTTGTCAAAAGAAAAGACATTTTGCTATAAAATGCCGCTCTAAAGCAAATAAAGAAAGTGGCTATTCAAGATTTGTTATAAGAAAAGTAAACGAAGTATCTCAAGATAACGAAGCTGGTGTACATTCAGTCGAAGGTGACTATGAAACTTTATTTGTCGATGAAATAGGCCTAATGACCAAAGACACTAATGACCAAGGACACAAAATTATTCCATCACGTACCAAACGGCTAGTGACATTTTCAAATGATATTATTCCAGTTTATGGAGAGGTATAGCTATTATGTACTGTGCGAAAGAAAAAAATGCCAATCAAATTTATTGTGGTTGATAAGCCAGTCAAGCCAATACTTGGCAAGCATGCATGCACCAGCCTTAATCTGATTGAAAGAGTCGATGCTGTGGAAGCACCTTTAACAGCTGAAGAAATTAAAGTGAAAATATTTCAAGGTCTAGGATGTGTGGTCAATTTTGAATACGACATTGAACTGGATGAGAAGGCTGAATTCAAAATTTATCCTCCTCGTAAAATTCCGCATGCTATTAAGGACCAAGTAAAACAGGAGTTAGACAGGATGGTCACGCTAGGTGTTATTGAGCCTATAACCGAACCTACTCCTGCTGTTAGTCCTCTAGTGATCGTTAAACGTAACGGAAAGATGAAATCAATCGAGCAGTGAAAAGACGTCACTACCCCTTGAAAACCTTTGACGAAATAGCAGCAAACATAAAAGGTTCAAAATATTTCGCAAAAAAGGATTGCGAGCGAGGATTTTGGCAAGCAAAAGTCTCCTAGCGTACGTCGAAGTATTTGACAGTAAACACGCCATGGGGGAGATACTGTTTTAATCGGGTTCCTTTTGGCCTTGCATCAGCACCAGAGCTTTTCCAGCAAATGATGCAACAAATACTGGAAGGAATACCAAACGTACAGTGCTCTGTGGACGATATACTAATGTATGCAGCTACGTTGGAAGCTCTTCGAGCACTGGTGATTCGAGTGATGCGACGTTTATATGAAGCAGGCATCAGATTAAACAAATCCAAATGCATCCTGGAAGCTAAAGAAGTCAAGGTTCTCGGCCACATTCTCTCAGAACAAGGAATCAGAATGGATCCTGAAAAGGTAGAAGCTATTGACAAGATTAAAAGTCCAAATAACATTACAGAACTTCAAAGGTTGTTAGGAATGACTGTATTCTTTGGCTCCATATTTGAGCAAATATTCAACATTAACAGAGCCACTTCGCAAATTACTTGTCAAGGACGTAGCTTGGGAATGGTCCTATGAACAAGAAGTAGCTTTAGAAAAGCTGAAACAAACATTAAAGACTCCACCAGTGTTAGCCTACTACGATGTAAACAAAGATGTAACAATTTCCGTAGATGCTAGTTCAACAGCTGTTGGGGCAGCCTTTTCCAGGATGGGAAACCAATTGCATATGCTACGCAAGCTTTAAGTGCGTGTCAACTGAGATATCATCAAATAGAGAAGGAGGCCTATGCAATTCGATTTGGATGCAAAAAATTTCATGACTATGTTTATGGAAAGAGACTAATCATTGAGACAGATCACAAACCTCTCGAATCAATTAGTAAAAAGAATATCGACAAAGCGCCACCAAGATTACAGCGTATATTCTTTAAAGTGTTGCAGTACTCGCCAGAAATTAAGTATTGCAAAGGAACCGACATTCCGGTTGCCGATACGTTGAGCCGTGATTGTATAAACTCTAAACCTCAAGAAGACTTCAGTGAGCTAGAAGTGCAAATTGTTTTACCGATGTCTCACAACGCATGTGAAGAATTAAAGCAAGCTACGGCCGACAACGAAGAATTGCAAGCCGTCATCAAAATACTGATAACAGGTTGGCCTGAAAAACAGGATGGCCTATCTTGCAATATTAGAAAATATTGGAATTTTAGAGATGAAATGTCAACATATCAAGGTATAGTGTTTAAGAACAGTCGTCCAATCATTCCTGATGTGCTTCAAAGAAAATACCTAAGTGTCATACACACAGGACATTTTGGCATACAATCGTCTCTTAAACGTGCAAGAGAAGCAGTTTTTTGGATAGGAATGACTAGAGATATCGAGCAATACGTTCAAGCAATACGTTGCTACTGATTTGTTCGAATTCCAACGCAAACACTACATATTCGTTACTGATAGTTATTCAGGATTTTTTGACTTTGCTGAGTTGCCACATCTGGATTCTAGAACTGTAATAGAGGCACTAAAGAACTGGTTCTCCATCCATGGGCGACCAGCTGTGTTGGAAAGTGACAATGGTCCCCAGTACTCATCAGTTGCATTTAGGGAGTTCAAGAATACTTGGCAGTTTGAACATCGTATCTCTAGCCCTTGATATCCACGTTCTAATGAATTAGCTGAGCGTAGTATTCAGAATATTCAGAAGAATATGCCGATAGAATGACGACTCTCAGGAAACCAGATAAAGTGGGAACGCAGGTCCGCATTCAGAATTCACCACGTAATTGGGAAGGAGGAAAAATAGTGGAACAAACAAATTCACCAAGATCTTACATTATACGTACAAATGCGGGCAGATTGCTGCGTCGTAACACATCGCAGTTTCATGCAACTTCAGCAAACATTCCATCACCAGTTATGATTCCAGGTCGCAAGCCTACCCGTCACACAAGCCGTGCTAGTGCCTACACCAAGAGCGCAGATACCAGTGCCAGATGTTAATGTGTTGTTAAATAGTGCATCATCACACCAAAATAACGTGGTAAATACTCAATCAAGTGCACCATCAGTGTCAAGTGTGCCACAAGTGCAACCAACGCCACATTGCACAACACGCAGTGGCAGAGTAGTGAGGCGACCAAACAGGTTGAATCTATAACTAAAGAAATAACATCCAGTGCTACCAGTGTGCTAACATGATTTGCAAAGTTTTTTTTTTTTTAATTAACGTGATTTTTTAACAAGTGTTTTTAACAAGCATACTAACAGTGCAACTGGGTGTAAAAATGTTTTTAAAAAAATGTACTTAAACAAAGTTTAAAATAATACTTTAATGTTTTAACGAATCATACTGAGTAAGAGCTCATAAAAAAAGGGAGATGCAACGTAGCGCACCTCATAACCATGTTATGCGCAGTCCAGTCGCGTAATAAAGGTCAATCAGTTACGCACTAGCAATGGCGTCACACGTGTCTTCGTTACAACAACAGCTGATAGAATTTCACGTGCCGTGCTCCTAGGTTACGAATTTTTAAAAAGAATGAATAACCAAAGAATAAAAAGCATGAATACATGTAGCGTTAGGAAAAAGTAAAAGCAATAACTTAAAACAAACCGATCTGTTTACGTTTATAGCAGCAGACCTCTTAGCCTGGGGTTGGGAGAAGGGGACGGGAGCGAATTTTGTTGTATGTTGATTTGTGGAGGGGTCAAGTGGACCATCTTTACTTTCCTAAATTTTTTGTGATTGCTTTTTTTTTCGGTGGGGGTCAGAGGGAATCGGGGTTACGGATGTGGACTTGTGCTTTGGTTTATTTTAATTGTACTGTATGCAGGCAGATACAACTTTGGGTCAAACTGCCAACTATTTTTTTTTCCTTGAATGACTCAGTTAAAAAAAGGGACAGAGGGGACCGAAGAAAGTCGGCTGGCAGGTCTGAGGGAGTGCTTTTAGCTTCCCCGGCGGGAACTGTCAATTCCATTACTGTAGAGCAACGGAAATAACTATTTTTTTCCCCATTGAAAAACTTGGAAGGTGGGGGGGGGGAGGGTTTCAGAGGGGGCCAAACGCAGACACAACTTTGGGGCAAACGGTCAAGAACCTTTTTTCCTTGCATGGCTTGGGGGGGGGGGAGGCAGAGGGAGCCGCACAAAGGTCAGCTTGGGGGTTTGGAGTAGTGCTGTTAGCTCCCCCAGCAGGAAATGTCAACTACTCCAACTCCGGGCAATGTCAATAAATGTCCCCCCCCCACCGTTTGTATAACTAAAGGGGAGGTTCTGGGGGCCAAACAAAGCCATGCAGCTAAGGGGCTGAGGGAGTGCTGTTAGCTTCCCCGGCGTGGTCCGTGGTCCCAGAAATTGAAGCATTTTACGTTACATTGCTGCCATATCAAGCTTCCAGAGAGTATTTTTTTCCTATTTGTATAGCATTTTAACATGTTTTGGAAGGGGGGGGGGGAGAGAAAACCCTGGCACCCTCACTCGTGTCTTTCCTTGCACACTGTTCAATGGCATCTACCTGCCTCCCCTCCCGTTGTTGTACCGGGAATACATGTGATATCACAGGGGGATGAGATAATGTTATAAATATATCCCATAGCTGCTGAAGAAGGATGGTAGTCTCTCACATTTCCCAGGCAGGGAATGACTAGCTGGGATTTTCCCAGAGTCCTCTTTCCAGTCACCAATCAGATAAAAATCAATTAGAGTAAAAACTGTAACCTGTTACTTCCCGATTGACCATTTGAATGCACCAATCGAAATGATTTTGCCTGCTTGCGTAGCTGACCAACCAGAAGTTACGTATTCTCAACGTATTGGGAAAGCCAATATTGTGTAAGCTACCATGAAAAGAACTACAATACAAAATACGAGCTGCATTCTTGTAAAGTATTTGAAAAGTTAGGACGAGGTGACGTGTTTTGAAAAAAATAATTTTTTTTTAAATATTTTAAGCAATTCTGTACTTGAACAATACAAAATTTATGAACAGTTCTTTGCAGGTATACATCCATCTAGAGACAGGTTAGTACAAATGCCTCCTTGTGAAGATCAAGTGTTAGGCTCGATTACGCAACGAGACCTTCTTGCTCGCCGAAAGCTATTTGCTAGGCAACCGTTATTTATTTACGATTAATTTCCTGTTTCCATTAAATGAATGCGGTAATAGACAACAAATTAAATGTATTATAAATAACAACACGGATAAAGAACAAAGTGCAACAGTCATTTTAAACATTGCTACAACATTGTTGCCATTTCACGCTATTTCCAAAATTTGCTCTTCTCGCTGAAAAAACAGCTCCTAGCAGTGATCAAACGACGGCAGAATAAAAAGCTACTCACAGCGAGAATTCAAAATCCAACATGGCGTCCATTTCGTAGTAATCGAATCGAAGACAAACCTCGAATGCCGGTATTCAGGAATATGTCCGTCGTCGTGTACTGCAGTAAAATTGTTTTCTTGTTGTCATATTCACGCTGTCATGTTGCAAGCATCGTATGTCCGCGTATGTAAGTTTGCGTCCGCGTTGTTGCTATGGTTACTACGTATAGGCAACTCGAAAGCCGCATTCTCTGACAGAGGCGAGAAGCAGCCAGCAGATTTAGTATTGACCAAATAAAAACTAGTAAGCGAGAAAATTGTCCTTGGGTAAACGCGCCCTTACATCATGATCGAAAAACCTCTAATAGCTTTCATTTGCTGATTTTGTTTTTTCGGAAACTAAGCACATTGCATATTTGCACCGAGTGCCAACGCGCTATTGGCTTTCGCACATGATTTCGCTCTTAGCATACAACTAAAATATCTCGTTAATGCACTATTTTGCTGCACATTGCAGTTGTGGAAAGATGCCGGCAACACATTCATTATGTTAAAAAAAATTACAAAAGGTTTTGGTAGAATTTGGCCTGGGAACTTTTTTAAGGACAAATTTTGACAAACGCTAATTTTTTAATGATCTTTTAATAAATGTTTTAAATGAACATATTAATTGTTACCTTGTGGTCCTTTCTCACTTTAGTAAAAGGGATTGTGGGAATTGCTATCAAGCAACTACCTCGATAATAATACAAATATACTGCACACAGAATTGTGTGATCTAATGATGTTAATTATATTAAGCTTAAAGGTTGAAAAAAGAATTAAAATCCTCTATAACGCAATATCGTACCAATGTGCCTACAGCAACTTATAAGATACACAAGTTCCTATTCAAGTATCTTACCTTCCAGGATCTTACAGGATAAGTTCCTATGAAACTAGTAAGATCTTTTACTGGTTAAGATCCTGTTCAAGATCCTACCAGCTTCACAGGAGTTATGTAAGATCCTGCCTGATAAGATTGGTGAATAGGAACTTATGCAAGATCTTACCCCTGACTAGGATCTTACATAGGATTTTACCAATTTGACAAGATCTTGACAAGATCTTGTGAAGCAGGATAAATCTTGTACAAGATCCTGTCAGATTTCTGAAATCTTACAAGATCTTTTAGGAACCTATAAGTTCTTACAAGATCTTGCAGGATCCTGACAAGATCTCAACATGGGCCGTTTGGGATTTGGCTTCCCTGGACCGTGCCCTACATGTAGCCCACTCCGGAAATCGGGTACCTCGAATTTCGGCAAGTTGGCCCACCCTGATAACTCGAGAACTTAGTCAGTTTTAGAGCGAAACAGTTCGGGATGTGGGTTCCCCGGGCTGTACCCTATGCGTGATCCTCTCCACAAAAAAGAAAAAAAAGACACTTTCCCACCATCCTCCACATCAACAAAAACGAAAAAAGGTAGCAAAAGGCACCGTCCTCCATATTGATGAAAACCGGAAGTGACGTCCCAACTTTCATCTCGTGACTGAAAGTGATGTCATTGCCCCCATTTTGATCACGTGATCGGAAGTATCGTCATAGAAGATAGCAAACGCCCACCTCCATATTGATGAAGAATGAAAAAAGGGTAGCAAATGGCATTTTCCCATCCTCCTCCAGATTGACGAAAAAACCGGAACTGACGCCCCCACTTTTCATCATAAGACCGGAAGCACATCATTACCCCCACTTTGATCACGTGACCGGAAGTGACATCATAGGAGGAAGCAAACAGTACTTTCCCACCATCCTCCAGATCAACGAAAGCCAGAAAACAAATAGTAAAAAGCACTTTTTCCACCTTCCTCCAGATTGACGAAAAATGGATGTGACAGCCCACTTTTCAACAGATGATCGGAGGTGCATCATTACCCCCACTTTCTTCTCGTGACCGGAAGTGGCATCATAGGAGGAAGCAAACAGTACTTTCCCACCATCCTCCAGATCGACGAAAGCCGGAAAACAGATAGTAAAAAGCACTTTTCCACTGTCCTCCAGACTGACTCGATTTCAGTGACACCCCACTTTTCAAGAGATGATCGGAGGTGCATCATTACCCCCACTTTTATCATGTGACCGGAAGTGGGGGTATATATGTAACCGAATATCGCATAAGTACCCTACCCTTTTCATGTGGTCCTTTCTAATTTGTCAAGTGGTTCAGGGATTAGGGATCGAATTAGGGATTAGGGATCGAAACATCCAAATTGATTGTTGTACATTGTTTTAAACATTGTTATTTGTGCAACATTAAATAAATCCTTGCGCTTGCAAGGATATACTGCAGTATTAATAAAAAATGCTAATTATTTGAAAAAGATTAGTGCTGTCCTCAAAATCTAACGAAAGACAAAAAGAAAAAAAAATAGATGAGTAAACTAGATTGGTGTTTCCATCTCATAATTGCTAAGAAAATAAAATGGATATCATCAATTTGACCAAAAAAGAACTGATATCTACCCCAAAACAAGACTTGTTAAGGATTCCCGCCAAGGTTTTCGGCCGTGTGAAGTCGTGATATCAAATGCCAAGCTCTTTCGCCTAGCTCTTTCCACCGACTAAGATTTCAAACCTTAAATGAAATAATTGAAAATTGCGCAGTAAGCAATTTTCATATATTTCATTTAACCTTCGAACTATTACTCGGTGGTATTAGCTTGACATTTGATATCACGACTTCACACGGCCGAAAATCTTGGCGGGAATCCCTAACAAGCTATGTTTTGGGGTACATCTTCAGTCTACGCCTTGCGTCTGGCGTTTGCTGATTGGCATTGTTGCATAAAATCAATGTTTAAAACAATGTAAAACAGTCAAACGGATCGTGTAGGACCTCGTAACTCCGGAACGGGACGACCAATTGAAATTTCTATTTCTATAAAGGGCACATCCCTGGAAGTAGGTCTTACAAATGAGCTAAGAACCATCTTACTACGACAAATGGTTTAGTCTGTAGAGACCACTGTATAAACGTGTCCAAAGTCCATCACCACCGCCGGATAAGACAAAAATGAAACTCACCATTCCAGCTGAAGTCCAGATCTCCAATGTAACAAACCGGAAACTGATGTAAGTTGGTGCACGTGTTGGTAAGTTCCACAAGGCTTACATACCAAATTTTAGCAGAAAATGTTAAACGACGGCAGAGAAATTAAGCTTCCAAATTTTGGCTTTAACATGGTAGACTGAGGTCAAACCATACAGTAAAGGAATATCTACCCCAAACAAAACTTGTTAAGAATTACCGCCAAGCTTTTCGGCCGCGTGAAGTCGTGATATCAAATGCCAAGCTCTTTCACCAAGCTAAACCCACCGAGTAATAGTTCGAAGCTTAAATGAAATATATGAAAATTGCTTACTGCGCAATTTTCAATTATTTCATTTAACGTTTGAAGTCTTAGTCGGTGGGATTAGCTTGGTGAAAGACCTTGGCGTTTGATATCACGACTTAACACGGCCGAAAAGCTTGGCGGAAATACTTAACAAGTTGTGTTTTGGGGTAGATATCGAGATCTTTTTGGTCCAAATTGATGAAATCCATTTTTTGTCTTAGCAATTATGAGATGGAAACACTAATCTAGTTTTCTGGTTTTTTTTTTTTGGCTTTCGTTAGAGTCTGAAAACAGCAGTAATCTTTCTTCAAATAATTAGGATTTATTATTATTACTGAAATAACTCCTTGCAAACACACTGATTTATTTTATGTTCAGTTTGGCATTGTTGCATAATAACAATGTTTAAAACAATGTAAAACAATTGATTTGGACGTTTGGAGCTCCCTAACCCCTGAACCACATGAACAATTAGAAAGGTTCATATGAAAAGGGCACATCTACATCTACCTGTAAAATGTGCTAAAAACCAGCTTATTCACCACATGGAAAAATTTATATACAAAAAAAACGTTAGTAGTACGTACTAAGTACCTACCCCAAAACAAAACTTGTTAAGGAATCTCCAGCCAAGCTTTTTGGCCGTGTGAAGTCGTGATATCAAACACCAAGCTCTTTCACCAAGCTAATCCCACCGACTAAGACTTCAAACGTTATATGAAATAATTGAAAATTGCGCAGTAAGCAATTTTCATATATTTCATTTTAACCTTCGAACTATTACTCGCTGGGATTAGCTTGCCGAAATAGCTTGGCGTTTGATATCACGACTTCACACGGCCGAAAATCTTGGCGGGAATCCCTAACAAGCTGTGTTTTGGGGTACATCTTCAATCTACGCCTTGCGTCTGGCGTTTGCTGATTGGCATTGTTGCATAAAATCAATGTTTAAAACAATGTAAAACAGTAAAACGGATCGTTTAGGGCGTCGTAAATCCGGAATGGGACGACCAATTGAAATTTCTATTTCTATAAAGGGCACATCCCTGGAAGTAGATCTTTCAAATGAGCTAAGAACCATCTTACTACGACAAATGGTTTAGTCTGTAGAGACCACTGTATAAACGTGTCCAAAGTCCATCACCACCCCCAGATAAGACAAAAATGAAACTCACGATTCCAGATGAAATCCAGATCTCCATTGTAACAAACCGGAAATTGATGTAAGTTGGTACACGTGTTGGTGAAGTTCCACAAGGCTTACATACCAAATTTCAGCAGAAAATATTAAACGAAGGCAGAGAAATTAAGCTTCCAAATTTTGGCTTTAACATGGTAGACTGAGGTCAAACCATACAGTAAAGGAATATCTACCCCAAACAAAACTTTTTGGTCCAAATTGATGAAATCCATTTGTTTTTCTTAGTAATTGTAAAATGGAAACAATCTTGTTTTCTGGTCCTTTTCTTTTTCTTTTTTTTTTGTTGGCTTTCGTTACATTTTGAGAACAGCAGTCACCTTTTTTATATGACAGCATTGCATATTTTCATCAAGAAAATCGTAAGCTGTGTCATTAATAGTTAATTTTATGTTGTCAGGGACCAAATCCTCCCGATCAAATGCGTTTCAGCCTTTTCGGTCGCATAGTTATTTATCTTCACATGCCTGAAAACAGCCAAACTGTCTTAGCTGTAAAGACACAACGTGTCTAGTGGTCGTACCGCTCATATGTATATTTTATCTGGATGTTATCGTTTATCTTTGCAGGCGACACACTAGCGTGTGTCTTGATTTCGTTTGGTACTGACTTTTACTACTGACACTACCCTTCAACTTGCCAATCGCTCGCCTCATTGTTACCAAGCAAAGAATGATAGACCGTGGGCCAAGGGCCCGTTATGTTCAGTTTGTCTTATCCTCATGCACACTACGATTTCTTTTATTTTAAAATGTAAATCAAATACATCTTAGTAGGAAATTACAAACTCCACTACTTTTTCGTGGTTCTGTATCTCTGGAGGGCCCCACTTTAGGAGCCTCCAAGTCGAGCCTTTCTTCAAATAAAGTAACTCCGTCCCTAATTAAAGGAATTTTATAATTTTTTTTTAACTAACCGTCATGAAATCTACTTTTATAACGTTCATATGCATTGTTAACCTATATACAATAATTTGGCTGGGATATGAGAATAAACGTGAAATATTTGATTTTTTACACAAAATTTTACCTTTACTCATGAATTACTGCAGTACTATTGATTTTTAGCAAAAGTTTACTTCTTCATCTTTCATTTGACGTACAGAAAACTAAATGCGCTTATTAGGTCGGGATCTACGTACTTACAAGCCTTTACTTACAAGCAAACAGTAAGTGCAAGAGCCTGAACCTTCTTTCTTAATAACAGTATTTTTATTTTTCCTTCTATAGGTATTTAATTTTCCTAGCAGTAGTATTTAGCGTATTGCTTGTATGAATGATGCTACTACGAAAAGTGCGTTTAGGGTCACCAACGCCCGTGGGGTTGTCCAAGAGCGTCCAAATAAAAACTACGGACACGTATGAAAAACATAAAATACATGCATAAAAATAAAAGAGAAATGTAATGACTAACCAATATATTAAAAACATTCACACATAAGTCGTACAGTTGGCCTTTAATTTCGCTCTGATATAATTTTTGCCAGAAATCAATAGTGCTGCTCTTAGTGATTGAACTTACAATTTTACGATAAAAATTACATTTTCTCCACGTTTAATCCCGTTGACCAACCAAACTATCAATTTAGAGTAACAATCTACTATGAACGTTATTAAAGTAGATTTCATACCGGTTAATTAAAAAAAAAAAAAAATTCCACAATTAGCGACGGAGTTATGTTATTTTGGAAAAAATGCTTGACTTGGGGCCAGGAGGCCCCCTCCCCTCGAAAAAGTTGTGGACTTTGTCGTTTCTTACTTGTAGGTATTTTATTTATATTCTAAAATTAAAAAAAATCGTGTATGCGTTAGTGGTAAGATAAACCTAAAATCGAGGCATGTTTTTAATAGTCGGCCTATGAATATTGCAGTCCTTTCATAGCTACCGAGCAATGAGGGATTATTCCGAAACGTGATCCACGCGACTGTAACAACACAAAACATACCGTAATGAATAGATGTGCGTTAGTTTTCGCCCCGGAAATTTTGAACGTGGCTTCGGATCACCTTCGTGCCGTGATTGTACGATTCACTGGAAAATTCTCGATATTTCAACACTACACTCAACTCGTTGCGCGAAAGTTTGCAACAATCTGTGATCATTGTTTTTTCATAGTTCAAATGTTTTTAAGCGCCTGCCACGTAATTGATGAGTAGAATGGCTGTACGAAAATGATGAAATCACAACGGCAAACACTTTCGCTAAGTTAATCTGGGGATTCAAAGGGTAAATGAAAAATTTGAATACTGCTCCTTCTCTCGTAAATTCAAAGTCCTTCAAAACGTCCGAAGTATTAGTAGGGGGGTTTAACTAGGCTATAAAGTGTTTAAAGTGTTATAAAGTATTGTAACGGCGGATGCTACGACGGCTGAGGTGCTTGTAACATCCC
>JAHWFP010195303.1:0-11010 GCA_023313725.1 Lithobius niger
AAAAAAAAAACTGTCTGTCTACCCCTCTGCGAAAAAGGTTAGC
Source organism: Lithobius niger (assembly GCA_023313725.1). NCBI lineage: Eukaryota > Metazoa > Arthropoda > Chilopoda > Lithobiomorpha > Lithobiidae > Lithobius > Lithobius niger. Next base: position 44 of record JAHWFP010195303.1, read on the forward strand.
AGTGTCGTTAAAAGGTTGCTGCATTTTTATCCATAAAACCTTCCAGCGTTATATTATTATGTTCTAAGTTATGGGTTACATCTAAATACCCTTCAGTGTCAAATTTCAAACTGCAAACAGGTTGTTTGGTAACCTTAAACCATTCTAGTGGTATTAGTTGCTGTTAAATAGAGCCGTTATTCTTCTATGCGTTCACAGAATATCCTTTTCTAACAGTTATTGCAACCTAGGTTAAGGGTGGACGGCGAGGTGTTTTTGGCAGTCACACGGTTAAAAAAGACGCTGCAATTGGACATAATCCAGACTCGTGAGAACATTGAATAGCAGGATGCCTCATTTGACAGTTTTCTTTTACAAAAAACATGACCTTGTAATTTTCTAAGAGAAAATAGTGTTTCCTTTAATTTTAATGTCTTTTGCCCCATTTTCTGAATGTTTGTACGATTTTCCTGCACGAAGCAGCGCGGACAGCATTTAGCTAATGGCAGCAATAATAGTGTTCATAACTTGTAACTTTTATTTTTACTTAAAGTTTTCTAAGCCACAAAAACGTTAGTCCCCCAAAAATACAAAACCGCGAAGTTAATATTTTTGTAAACAGTCCGATTTATTTTGTGTCAATTTTTACATAGCTTGGCGGTCTTGTTTTTGCATATCTTGTGTGCTCTAACCCTTCTGTTCTAGCTTTTATTCGGAGTTCTACGGAACCTTGAATAAAATCTTCCGTGGTGGGGTGTGTAATAATGGGCCGCCGAAAAAACCTTCGTTTTACAATGAACACCTTTTTTTCCTTGAGCGCTGAAAACACAAAAAGACCTCGGTCTTCTATCTTCCGCCATTTCCTCAATAATGGACTAAATCGGCTAAATTAGGAACCCCTTAATAGCACACTCTCCAGCTACAACCTGGGGAAAACAGAATCCCTAATTTCCATCTAGAAGATTTACTGCACCAATTTGAAAATCACTCCAAACCAACCGCAGCGCTCACCACTTCCGGCAGCCATTATTGAAAACCCATTGTACATTTGTAATCTATCTTCATTATGCTTTTTTGGGCAAAAAGCCTACAACACTAGCTTGGTTGTGCCTTAGGAGGGGCTGTTTTCGGGTACTTAGCCTCGAATATATGTGGATACAGACATTTTAAGTGACTTTTTTTATTATGTTTGTCGGCCGCAAACCTTATGAAAAATTTCCACTAAGATCAAAAACTGTCTTTTAACTTAAGAGCTAATCATCCAACTTAATCAATGTGTTATAGCATTTATCTAAGCTAGTCTTTTTACTGTTTTTATATATATTCTCTTGCCCCCAGAACACTACCATTAGTCCGAACCATTTTGACATCGGCATTCTCACAGACACGAATTTTTGTGATTTGTGTAAATATTTTTGCTTTAAATCTCCTTCAAACTCCGACAGTGACCATCCGAATGTTACCACTAACTTTTCCTTCTATTAAACTTTTATCTTGAAAAGATCTGTTCACCAAAGCAAACTGTGACGGCGGAAGCTACGATGGCTGAGGTGCTTCTTAACGCCCCCAATTTCCTTGGTTGACACGGAGTTTTCAGTTTTCAGTTTTCGGTGATTATAACGACTTTTACGATATAAGCACAGTTTGGGCTACTGTCCCAGCACGAGGAATGAAGCGTCGGTGTCCTACTTAAAGGGGCCTAACCTTAACACTACTGGTAATTCACTGCCACCAACGCTGAAATTAGGTTAACTGTTTAACGGAGGATAAAAGCTAAAGATGGGCTACATATTTATTTTACACTTAAACAATTAAAGGGCTAGTAAACGAACTGAAGTTTAAAACTCCTGGTTTTATTTTGACAACAGTAATATACAAAGGGCACTTTGCATTTATGTTTAATAGAACAGCTTTTGAATAAAGTATTAAAAGCAACAAAGCTTGAATTTACAACAAGAAATTCACATATTCAGACAAAACGACAACATGTGTTTTGAATAAGTTTCAAATTTTCAGATTAGAAAAAGTAATACTGAGTGCTTCCGGAGACACGCACAAAATTGAACAGCGTCTGCTAGTTACAATTTATCTGACAGTATGTTTTAACTTCCTAGAAGATCAATCGTCCACAGTTATGTTTCTAAGTTTTCCAAGAACAAAGGATCAACCTCCCAAAGCTTGTCCTAAAACTATCTAAAATGCAAAAAGGCCGGCAATTTTACAAGTTAGGCATAAAGTATGTTTCCTTTGAATCTTCCACAAAGATCAAACCGTCAGTTTAGATTAAAATTCGATTAAGCTAAACAAGAAAGGGTTTTGGTTTTTAGTAAGAGAACCACTCTGGACGTTATGGGAGTGGGGGACCAGAAATGCCGATGGCGTCACCTCCCATAATTATCTCTAGCTAGAAGTTAAAGTTAAGTTTTATAGTATGAATTTAGAATAAGGGGTCCTAAATTAAACTTTCAAAAGCTAAACTATAAACATACGAACCACTACCATTTTGCCCGGCATGACATCCTCGGACGTGACGTCTCCACTCCCGACTGGCGTGACCCTTCTAGCTTTGACATCTGTGAGCTGTGCTGACTGAGCTGTCCTGTTGGGGCTTTTTATGCTAGAGAGGGGGGAAAGCGCGGACGTCAGGTATAGCTGCAGGGGTCTGATTGGTGGAGGGCCAGGTGAACAATAGAAAAGTCGGCAGAGCAAATGATTTTGGTGCAGAGCCGCTTGAGTGACTGGGGCATGGAAAAACAGGTCAAATAGAGTTTAACTTAAGTGCACTTTGGGAAAAGGCCTTTACATGAATTGAATGGATTGAATATTTACATGATTGCTTTGTGAAATGGCTCTTGTTAAAGCTTAGTAGTTTGGCTTGGGTAATGAATAAATCATTACTATTAAATTTAACAAGCTTTAACGGTAAACTGCAGTGTTACACACCACAATTAGGTTGGGGGGGGGGGAGGAAGCGGAGTTTAATGCAGACTGACTTTGGGATGGCATTATGAACAGATATTTGCAAGATTTCAGTTTAATAGAAGGACAAGCTATTGGAAACATTCGGACGGTCACGGTCGGAGTTTTTCGGAGATTTAAAGCAAAAATATTTACACAAAAATTCGTGTCCATGAGAATGCCGATGTCGAATTGTTTCGGACTAATGGTAGCGTTTCTGGGGGTAAAAGAATACATAAAAAGATTAAAGAGACTAGCTTAGATAAGTGCTATAACGCATTAATTAATCGAAAATACCGTTAATTCGGCAGAATTACTTTGGTCGAAGTTCATATCAAAGTCTGTCACTTACGCAAAACCAAAATTTGTCCAAGTTCCACACTTCAAACTTGCAGATTTTCGACTATGAGTCATGAGACTTGCACAACAACAACAACCACCAACAACGAACTTCACCAAGTTCACTACATTCAAATTTCCTCCCATATCCCAGTGAGCCTTGGAACTCAGTCAACTTCCAAGCTCACTATCTGAGTTGGCTCCCTCATCAATGCTGGAGCTATCGCTGAATGAAGGTAAGAATTTTCCCCAGCTTTTCGTCAGTTTTTGATTCAGTTCTGCTGGCACTAATCTTCCTATCTGCTGATATGCTGATTTTTGCACGTTCTTAAGTGGGAACTTCCTATCCTGGCAGTATTGAATGGCAATGGCCGCCAACGCACGGAGGTGTGCTCCCCTGCTCGTGTCCGACTTCAGCAACACCTTGGTGTTATTCCAGTCTGCTTAGTGTTTACTCTTTTCACAGTGCAAGGCTACAGCGCTCTTCTTCTTCTGGTGATGCTGAAGTCGGACACGAGCAGGGGAGCACACCTCCGTGCGTTGGAGACCATTGCCATTCAATACTGCCAGGATAGGAAGATCCCACTTAGGAACGTGCAAAAATCAGCATATCAGCAGATAGGAAGATTAGTGACAGCAGAACTGAATCAAAAACTGACGAAAAGCTGGGAAAAATTCTTACCTTCATTCAGCAACAGCTCCAGTATTGATGAGGGAGCCAACTCGGACAGTGAGCTTGGGAGCTGACTGAGTTCCACGGCTCAATGGGATACGGGAGGGAAATTTGAATGTAGTGGACTTGGTGAAGTTCGTTGGTGGTGGTTGTTGTTGTTGTGCAAGTCTCATGACTCTTGCCTGAACAATTTGCAAGTTTGAAGTGTGGAACTTGGACGAATTTTGGTTTTGTGTAAGTGACAGTCTTCGGCATTAATTAAGTTGGATGTTTTAAAATAATGAAGCAGCAAGAAAGAGTTTAGATCTTAGGTGGACATTTTCTATACAATTGGTGATCAGTCAAGTATACATAAAAAATATCGTCCAAGTGTCTGTATCCACATGTATTTGAGGTTAAGTACCAATTAAGGAAGCCCCTCCTAATTCAAAACTAAGCTAGTGTTGTGGGCGTTTTGCCCAAAAAAATAATGAAAACAAATTACATATGTACAACGAGTTTCAATAATGGCGGCCGGAAATGATGAGCGCTACGGCTGGATTCGTAAGATTTTCAAATGTGGATTCTGAATTTTCTAGAAGGAATTTTCAAATTCGGTTTTCCCCAAGAGGTAGCTATTGTTTCAGGCTATTAAGGGTTGAAGAGTTTGGCCGTTTTGGTCCATTATTGATGAAACGGCTGAGGGGAGAAGACCGAGGTCTTTTTTGCATTTTTGCGTTCGAGAAAAAAAAAAAAAGAGTTCGTTGCCAAACGAAGGTTTTTTCCGGCGGCCTGCGTTTACAAAACCCAAAGTCAGTCTGTGCAACTCCGTCCCCCCCCCCCCCAACTTAGTTGTGGTGTATAACACTGCAATTTACAGTTAAAGCTAGTAAAATTTAATAGTAATGCTTTATTCATTACACAAGCCTCTCTACTAAGCTTTAACATGAGCCATTTCACAAAGTACTCCTGTAAATATTCAACCCATAGTCAAAGGCCATTTTAATGCAAAGGCCTTTTCCCAAAGTTCACTTGAGTTAAACTCAATTTGGCCTATCTTTACATGTCACTACTCCTTCAAACGGCTCTGCACCAAAACCCTTTGCCAAACCGACTTCTCCCACTTTCCATTGTTCTCCTGGCCCTCCAGCAATCACAGCCGTAGCTCTCCTCAGCATCCAAGCTTTGGTCGCCAAATCCGATGCTCCAGCATAAAAAGCCCCAGTTGCCCTTCCTCCACAGCCCAGAACAGCTCACAGATCTCAAAGCTAGAAGGGTCACGCCAGTCGGGAGTGGAGACGTCACGTCCGAGGATGCCATGCCGGGCAAAATGGTAGTGGTTCGTATGTTTATAGTTTAACTTTTGAAAGTTTAATTTTGGACCCCCCAATTCTAAATTCATAGTTTAAAACTAAACTTCTAGCTAGAGAAAATTAAAGTTGGCAAGCCATCGGCATTTCTGGCCCCCTGCATTCCATAACGTCAGAGTGGTCCTCTTAACAAAAACCAAAACTCTTTCTTGTTTATTTTAAATACAACTTTAATCTAAACAACTGACAGTTTGATCTTCGTGTGTAATTCATTTGAGACATACTTCAATGGCTAACATGTAAAATTGCTGGGTTTTTTGCATCTTAGAGAGTTTTAGGAAAAATTCTGGGAGGTTGATCTTTTGTCTTAACACTTAGAAACGAAACTGTGGACGGTTGATCTTCTTGAGAGTTGAAACATACTGTCGGATTAATTGTAATCAGCGGATGCTGTTCAATTTTTCGGGTATCTCCGGGAGTACCTATTATTACTTTTTCTACTTGAAAATGTGAGTCTTATCTATTGTTGTCTGAATTATGAAATTCTAAATTCAAACTTGTTGCTTTTTAATATTTTATTCAAAAGCTGTTCTAGTAAATATAAAGTGTTCTTTCCATATACTGATGTTAAAATAAAACCAGGAGTTTTAAACTTCAGTTCGTTTACTAAGTGATTAATTGTTTGAGTGTAACCTAAATATGTTATCCATCTTTAGCATTATCCTCAGTTAAACAATTAAATTATTTCCACCGCTGGTGGCAGTGAAATACCAGTAGTGTTAAAGTTAGGCCCCTTTAATTAGGACACCAACGCTTCATTCCCCATGCTGGGACTGTAGCCCAAACTGTGCTTATATCGCCAAAGTCGTTATAATCACCGAAAACCTTAAACTGAAAACTCCATGTCAACCAATGATGTCGGGGGCATTACAAGCACCTCAGCCGTCGTAGCATCCGCCGTTACAGTCAGCACAATTCCGCGCCCCCTTCTGAGCTGGTCTGGAACCACTGAGTTATAAGTCATATCTGGACTACTCATGGCTTGACTTCTGGCCAAAGTGTACTAGGCTGAACTAGCAGTTCAGGCTAGGTGCGCTTGTTTTAACTTACTCCTTACGAATGAATCATGTTAATTAATTAGGCTAACCGCCGAATGGAAGATGCTATTACTTAATGCTAAGCTTTGATTACTTTATAATAATAAAGTCTGGATGGCATATCGTGCAGATACTGTGCCGATCCGGTACCGATATCCGATACCGACAGATCGGTGGTTTAGGGCTTACTAACCTAAATTAAACCATAACACATTTACGAAGGAGCAGTGCTTCAAGGTCTCTGCCAATCAAGTGTACTATGTTAGAATTGGAAAATCTCTGGATCTTCCTTAGGGGGACTGAGTGCTGGAGATGATGTTGGATGGCAATCGACTCCACGCATCGCAGGTGATTGTCACAGGCAGTGATGGAGATAAGTGTTTTTGTCTGCTCCATCCATTCTCATGTTCGGTGTTCATCCAATGGAGTGTAATGCCATTGTCCTCAACTTTATTTCTGGTTTTACTCATGTGTTGACTAATCCTGGATCGCACTCCCGTCCTACTACCACTTATATATACGGTACTGCACCCATTCCATGGTTCATGATGCACTCCTGTAGTGCCGAGTAACAGCTGAGGTGGTCAGGGGTTGAGCTTCGATTGTTGGATCTAGCCCTTCCACGGTTCGAAGATCTGCCCCGAAAGGACCGGTTGTCTTTTGAGTGATTCCAGTTTGAATTGGAGTCGTCATGGTGGTTGTAGTTGTTGCAGTTGTTCATTCGTTTTGGCAAGTTGTCCCGTTTGGTGATGTGGCTTAAGAGTTATGAGCTTTGTGGAAAGGCTTTGTTGCTGCTTTGGCTTGGCTTCTTTTGGTTTCTGTGAAAAGTCAAATGCAGAGCCAGCTTCGGAATGAGTCCCCGAAAGAGGGTGTCAGATTTGGGAGAGGCTGGTTTCGAAGGTCGGACTTGTTGAGTCGTTCAGATTTGAAGCCGAGTTTAGAAGGACGTCAAGAAGAAGAGGAGGAGTTGAAAAGGGCCTTCGTTAACCACATTATTGAGTAGAAGGTGGCGAAGGACGCTTTCTTGAAGAGTTGGTCAATCAAGACCTCGGGCTTCACGACGGCTTGATTTAGACGAACATTTCTCACATAAGGCGTTGATGGCCGTGTTGAGAACATCAGCTTCTGAAGCGGTTCCGGTACGAAGGCGGAGAAGAATCATCTTCAACTTTCTTTGAAATTTGTAAGGCAGTTCCAAAATCCATTTTAGCTTTGACGATTAAAAATTCCAATTGGGGATATTCTTCGAAGTGTCTTGGATTGGCGGAGCCACCACCAAACGGCCGAAAGAACCATGTATCGCGGTCAGGCAGAGGAGGCGGGGGATCCTTGTCAAGTTCCAAAGGCTCACCCATGCCTAACAGAAGACCTCCATTGAGTAAAGATGTGGTGAGAAGGGTGGCTGATTGGCCTAAAACACCTCAACACTCGAGATTCTGGTCACGAAGGCTGGTGCCAAATCCAGTCGACAGACCTCCGGTTTTAACGGATTCTGAATCAGAGGAGGGCTTGTAAAAAAAAACAATCAGGGATAACATCTTTAACTGGTATTGGCAGTTCGGACAACCGGATTCCAGATGTAGCTTCGTGATCGTGAATGTCGTCAGAACATGCGTGGCGAGAATCGTCATTGTGGTCTGGGTTGTCAGACAAAAGAATGGATGAATGGTCGGAACTGCGACGATCGGATTTGAGTGCAGAAGCCGTGTTAAGCTCGCTGTCGGTGTCTAGGATGACAGCGAGAGCGTGGTGGGGGTCGGCCGTCATCGGCCGTAATGAGGATAGAAGAGAGGCGTTGACGGACGACGAAAGATGGGATTGGTAGTCGAAGGCTCCGAATATTTGATGGCGTACGAAAGGAAACTGCGACATCGTTTCCCAGAAGTTGAAGGGAGGGGCGGGGAATTCAGTGACGCTTGCGAGAAGTCCTGGCAGAGGAAGAAGTGACCCATGGTAGCGGCCGAAGCTACGACTGTCGAGGTGCTTGTAGCCTCACCGACATCAAGATGGTTTTGACCTTTAAATTTCTAGTTGCGGTGGCGGTTTTTACTTTTCAGGAAACAGCACACATGTACTACTGGCCCAGTATGGGTAACAGAGAGTCAATGGTCCTAACTGTAGGCTAACTAGACAACTTTAAAGGGGGGGTTATTCGCTGCCACCAGGTGGGTGTTGTTAATTGCAGCTCTGAGTTTGAATATCAAGTGGTTTTCTTAAATACTACAACTCTAGCAATTAATCTCACCTGCGGAAAAACGGGCATTTTACAAACTCTTGGTTTATTATAATGCACATAAATATAAACAATTACATTTAGTATCAACTAGTGACAAACAAGAAAAAAAAAGCTTTAAATCAAAGCACGGCGATTTTTACAGAAAAATCAACAAGAATTTACATTAAATTCAACTCAAACTTCACATTACGATGTAAAGAGTAAAATTACAATTTCGATTAGAAAATGGTTTTGTGGGACACTGGGGAACCTGTTACTACGTGCAAACCGCGGGAATTACACGCAATAATCAATACTTCTATTAAGTGCAAACCGCGGGAATTACACAAAATAGTCCAAGACTATGTTTCTTAAGCCGACCTAAGATCAAATCTACGAATCTGTCAGATCCATATTATTTGGGTATCCACCATAGAAGTCGCGGCTTCAGCAAATAAGTCTTCTGTTAAGATTTAATGTTTAGAGTAACTTCATAACTAAATACACGGAAAATAAAGCTAGTTTTTAGGAAGGGACCGTGAACCCTGACATTTTGGGGGTGGGGGAACAAGAATGCCTATAATGGCGTCACCTCCCATAATTTTCAAAGCTTAGGTTAGTTTTAAGTTTAGAACTATAATTTTGAATGGGGTTTCCAAAGATTAAATTTTCTAAGTTAAGACTAGTCAATACGAACCACTACCTTTGCCCGGCATGGCAACATTCGGACGGGACATCTCCTTTATCGACTGGCGTAGCTACCTCTGGCTTTGAGATCTGGTGAGCGTGTGCTGAGGAGTGAGGAGAGCTGGGGTTTTTTATGCTAGAGGCCGGATTCTCGCGTCCAAAAGCGCGGATGGGTAGGAGAGCTACGGGGGTCTGATTGGTGGAGGGCTTGGAGAACAACAGAAAAGTCGGCAGAGCAAAGGGTTTTTGCTTGGCACCGTTTGAAGGAACAACTGTATGACTTTGGAAGTAGAGATAGGCCAATTGAGTTACACTCATTGTTTGGAACGTGAAAATGCCTTTAATTATTATTGATTGTTTTCTTATGGAACCACGATGTTATGCATCGTGACTATTGAAGGAAAGACCTCAATAAATTCAGTTTTTAATAGTAGGAATCCAGGTTTTACTTTGAGATTGGGTAACCTAGTCGATTTGCAAGGGACAACTAAGTTACAATAAAAAAAACCTGTCCTGTAAAATTCGAAGCATCATGTTGCCTAAGCTCCGGTAGTGGTGATGGCAAAAGATTACGTTAAATGATTATTATAAAAATAAAAAGTTAAATGTACCAGCAAATGCAAAAAAAGCATTTTAAATAGATTAAACATTATTTGCAGCCGCAGATAATTGGTTTTTGGATGTCGGACATTTCTCAAGTGCATTCAAAATCGTCACCTTAAATCTACTTAAATACCAAAACAAAGTATGTCTGCACATGAAAACTGAGGTTAAGTACCTTCATAGAGGAATCCCCTCCTATCAAACACTAAGCTAATGTTTTTGGCTTTATGCCTAAAAGGAATGAAGGAAAATAATTACAATTTTACAAGTTTGAAAAATGGCGTTTCGTGCGCTACGTGAATTACGGCTTCGGTTTCATGCGTTTTTCAAAATGATGTAGTGACTTCTAGATGGAATTTTGATGATCTGTTTCAGGGGGAATAGAGATAAAGTTCGTGGCTATTAAGAGTTTCAAAGTTGAGACGAATTGGTCCATTTTTCGTGGAGTTATAGGTTGTTGAAGTTAGAGTTTTTCACGGCCGTAGTGCCGAGAAAAAAAACTGTTCGTTGCCGTAAACGAAATTTTACCCTCAGGTTTTTGATGGTTTGAGTTGAAGTCTCCTCTCAAATTGGGTGAAGAACTCGGCCTTCTTTACAGCTCCCCACCAAGGAGATTCTATTTGGGGTTCCTGTTGAACTCCACAATAGAAGCTAAAACAGAAAGGTTAGTGCACACAAGGTATGCCAAAAACTTGAACTGCCAAGCACTGTAATCAAAATTGCAAGAAAACGCGGTATAAATGCATCAAGTTTTGAGGAAATACACCTCCGGTAAGAAAATACATCTCCAGTTTGAGGAAATACACCTCCAGGGGATACTTAGTCCTACCCCAGGATCGTTTTACATAGTTTAAAAGAACACTGGTTTTGCAAAAGTTAAAATCGCCGTTTTATATTTTTGGAGGACTAACGTTTTTGTGGCTTAATTAATTTTAAGGCAAAATTAAATAACAAAAATAAAGAACACTATTATTAAAACCACAATCTTCTTCAATCATCGCACAATTTCATACATAACACACTCACAGAGTCTTGCTAATTTTCGACAGCAATGTTGCTGTATCATCAGGCACTTCAAAGGAAAAATTAGGGTCCTGGTCACATTCTTGCTGTTTGCCAGAATTCTG
>JAHWFP010195307.1:0-11327 GCA_023313725.1 Lithobius niger
AGTTTTCATTTAACTTTCGAACTATTAGTGTGTGCGATTAACTTGGCTAGTAGCATTAACCTTGGCGGCCTTTCCCTGGTGGTATGATATCACTACCTTCAAAGGCCAACCGTTTTTGGAAACTTGGCGGGTTTTTCTACCAGTTTTGGTTTGGGGTGGATAAAAGATACTGCGTCTCTTAGTGAGCCACCTATTTGCAACAACAATGAATTTTGACCATTAGGTGCTGGAACAATAATCATATAACACTTAAGCATGTTATAATCTACTGTTGGATGGCAATACAAACAATGGTTACAACAATAATTTTGCATTTACGAGCCACTTCAGGGCCACGTGCTTCTAGCTGCAACCCCCATTTTAGAAAAGGAACTTCCCCGTATGACGCTTTACCTGTCTGCCGAAATTTAGATCTGGCAGCTTTCCCTAATCAGCTGTAGACGTGTTGTTATACCCTATGAGAATTAAGATGGGAGCCTGCCGATTAGTTACTAGTTACTATTCACCAGTAACACAAATTCAACGTTATTAAGGACACTTTTTCTTCATGAACGACACGTTCCCACATTTTCGTGTTGACGTTTTCTTCGTTACTGGACCCAAGATATCTGATTCAAAGGATTTGCAAAGATTTCTACCGCATGGGGAATTTACACCAGTATACTGAAATCAGGTATAAGTTGGTTTCAGTTAAAAGACACAGTCTGCTAGTGAAGGTCGCCTTTTTTCATCAACAATCATTTTTTAATAATCGGATGTCTACAATCGGGCGATCTACTGTTACTTGGCGGCGGCGTCCACCAATTGTTGTTAAAAAAAAAGGGGGGGTTTAACGAGCGTTAACCACTCCTGGTCATCTGCCCGAAGCCCTAAGGCCCTATGTCTGCAACAGCCAGAGTCCCAGGCGGTCACCCACATTGAAGTATCAATCGGGCTCAATGCTGCTTAACTTCGGGGATCTGACGAGAACCGGTGTTTCCAGCGCTGCAAGGCCGCAGGCCAATTGTTGTTGTTTGGCCTTTAACAATTAGATACGGCCTCCGCTTTAACAAAATTATTGACATGGCCACAGCTCTCTCGCTGTTGTCTAGCTGCTGGCTCTTGGCTCAGGCCTCTTCTCATTTTGACAACCCCATGTTCCTCAACCCCATGTCCGATTCCGAATTTTTGTTCGATGAACCTTGTCGAGACACACGTGCTACAGCATGCAAAATGTGATTTAGATAGTCCTTGTGGTTTTCACGTGATGCTCGGTCTAAGTTTGCATTGGAGTATGATCGTCGGTGGAGCTCCACTCCAATAAAGTCAGTTTCTAAACTATGGCGTCTTTCTGTCCAAGTGTGTTTAACAGTTACTTAAAGACGGTTAGATTAAATACCAGGGTCATTATTTGTACTACGTTATGATTGTCTTTATTCTGTGGTCAATAAGCTGCTCTACATTGTAATAAACGAGGTAGGACGCTGCAACCGAGCTAGTACTGAATATTTTCCGGTTGCAGCACAATAGTTCGATTACAGCACTGTGACTCTGTCTTTAGCCATACATAACGGGACACACTCCCCGTATTCTCTGATCTGCAAATACTGCAGTGAAGCCACAGCGGAGCCATTCAAACTTACAGCTACTAATCCACTGGCGTTTTAAGAACATGCGTTATCCATTATTAAGATCACAACCTTAGTGAACAAGCACAAGAAATATAATTCGAAATTATACAGTTCCATCTCATATTTTTAAGTCAGAGATTGTATCGGTAAAGGCACTAATGGTTATGACTTGTAAAACTGTTTCACCAGTTGCAATTCAAGTCATCTCACTAGAGTGAAACTTAAGTACATAAAGGTGTCTTATTGTACTTCGATATTTGTAGTGTGTAGTAAGCTGTTGGCTTATTCTCGACTTATTTTTATGTTATTGATAGCATTTTTGCGTATATTAGGCCATAACACGTTTTGGACAAACGGACCATGTAGGAAACCACCCGTTAATCAGTTGATGACGAAACTGAATTCAACTATTACAGTGACTAAACTTGCCAGTCCTCTATTTGCCTGTTGGCCTTGGGCAGAGCTAACCTCTTGGCGCCGTTACACGATGGGCCTTGGTTTGTTGGGACATGGGACCTCATATTTTTCCTCCCTCGTCCTGGTGTTTATCAACTTGGCCCCTTAGGCTTGTCTTGCGTCTGATGTCCTTCTGCCCTCAGGTTCGTTTAGTGCTGGCACTTCCCGCTGCACTGGGCCTCTGGGGTCGATTATTGTGGCCTCTTTCATTGTATAAGAATTTGTTATGCAATATTGCAATGTAAAAGATTGTATATAAAATTGTGTGAAAGGCTTCCCACGCATGCATGAACCTAAATTCTCGTGCTAAATTCTTTATTCTCTTCTCTACTTTTCTTCGACCAATGCAGTCCAATTAAGGGTGTGCTCTTCTGGGCTTATGCAGGTTGGGCCTATTTACATATTGGACTATACTGAAGGAAAGCCGAAAAGGTTTTTAGGCAAACATTCTTTTCAACATCAATCACCAAAATTGTTTTAAATCGCGGCAAGCCTTTTAACTTCCTTTCTTCCCAACACGCCATGTTAAAATAAACTCCAACTGAGTTCCAGCCTGGACGTTCGTTTTATTTTCATTCGCTAAAATTAACTAGAAGTGGGACGCAATGCGACCTTTACTCCAAAGCCAACTTTTAGTCGCACTACTATTACATCTGTTTGCATTAATTCCAAAAGGTTGCTTTGTGTTAGGTTGCAAATAGCCAACCAACAACGAGAGATCCGTGGCCGTGTCTAATTGCAAGAGCCAAACAACAACAATTGATGGATTTAAATGTCTACTTCACTGCAAGTTTGATTTGAATGTCTACTTCACTACAGTCCATTCTGAATGTAAAAAACCCAATTTCACCTGGGGGGAGGTCAAAATTGGTTTCTATTGGTTGGTTCAAAATTGCCTAACCGAAAAACTACCTGTAAATTCCTTGCATTCAGTTCGTGTATGTTGTTTCCCACGGAGGAATTTTTAAACTCTCTCGATCCACCCAGCTCCGCACCCCATCTGCACATGCTCCGACACAGACCCTCCATAAATGGTTTTACGGCAATAGCCAGTTATCTACTTTTCCTCTTGATCTGTAATGGTGGTGACTCAAGAGGGGAGGTAGGGTGGGTTTACATGTAGAATATATTTTCAATTAGGCAATAGAAACCAATTTTGACCTCGCCCCAGGTAAAATTTGGCTTTCAATGTGCCGTTTACGAAAATATCTACTACCTGTAAATTTCTTGCATTTACAGTTGACCTCGTCAATATATGGTGGTGGGCACCACATGACGGGTTGCCCTGGCTGGCGAGTTGAGCCCCCCATTGAGAACACTGTCTCTGCAGATGCTCAAGCGCAAAGGCTATCTGCATTGGGAAGGTGGACTACCTTTGAGAACGAGGCGTTAAGAGAGTGTCCAGGTGAGTTCAAGTGTTTTCCTCGATGCTGAAAAGAAACAAACTAGATGAAACAAGGGGGGGGGGGGTCTTACCTTTAGGTGTGAGGGGCAGAGTTCTTCTGATGATGTGGAAAGGCACAATGATGGCCGACTTTAGTTTGGGAAACCAAAGTTGTGGGCAGAAGTTCCAAGTGAATCACGAACTGAGAGGGTCAGAATGTGGTGGTCTAACTTTGGGTGGTGCAAGTGGTTGAAACTATTTTTGTTCGCAAGCGAAGATGATTTGGAGATTGGACACTGAGAGAGAGAGTTGGAATGTCTAGGGGTTTTGGAGAGTGAGGAATGCACAGTTACGATGAGTGAGAACCAGAAGGCGTGTTCCGGATTCTGGTGTCATGGCACAGACATGGAGAGATTGAAGGTAAGATAAACAATGGAATCCGCCTCACAGCATGTGAAACCGGAGGTCGTTTTGTGGTGATAGTTTCTGAAACTTGAGGAGTTCACTTTGATGGAGAGGTGAGGGGATTTCATGAGCTTTTGGTCCGAAAAAGGTTGCAAAGGGAATGTTGCGGATCTGACGGAACCCCGTGTGTCAACTGTCAAGTGTAGCTGTTGAAAAGCATGGTGGGGACACGGGCGTGATGTGAAAGGTCTATGCTTAAGTTTTTTTTTTTTGGGGGGGGGGGGGGGCGGAATTTTGAGTTAATGAGGCCGAACCGGGTGGCTTCACACAGCCTTCGTGAAGTGGAATTTGAGTTCGCCAGAAAGGCGGGTGCATCTGACAAAGTGGATGAGCAGGTGTCCCATCCGAGGAGAGAGCAGAAGTTCCCAGTCCAAGAGTGGAAGAGAATGGGGAAGAGGGAGGGGGGGGGGGTTATGGTCGGGTAATGAATGAAAATTGTAGCCTTTTTGCCCTAGAGTGGCAGTCTGGGCAATGCAGTTGTCTTGTTTTGTGAAGTGACAGTTTCTTCATTTCCGGTCTGCATGGCAAGAAAACGGATGAGTTGTTAATGATGGGATAGGTGAGATTCGGTTTGGGAATGACAGAATGGGCGGACTGGTTGGTTTTGCTTGAAACTGGTCAGAAAGAGCCAAATCGGGTGTCTGGGTGGAAACTGATGTGCCCGGAGATTTAGATGAGTGGGAAGGGGTGGATTCCGTTTTGGGAGGTTGACCATGAGGTGGATGACTGTTGAGCCGGGTTGATGGCTTCCGACGAAGTTGATTTTGATGACACGATGGGCTTGTTAGATGGTGGCTGAGGCCTGTGCAGTTTGAAAGGCCTGCAGCCCGAGGGTGGGGGCGGTTGTTATTGCCTGAAATGGGTGCAACCCCCCGGAAGTGAGGAACGTTTCCTGAGTTGGGCATCAGAAAGATGGAGTTTAGTGCACAATCTTGAGTTGGAAGCACTTAGGTTAAGTAAGTTTAGTTTAAGCGCGGAATTTGCGGAACGAGCATTCTTTAGGCCCGACTGGATTTTAGAAATGTGGGCAGCGATCGGGACTGCATTTGACTCCAAGCGACGGATGCTTTTTGATGAAGAATCGATCTTTCTACAGAGGATTTTACCCAAGGTGGCGGGGATGGTGAAGTCAGGCGTGTCGAAGTTTGGTTTTGGGTCACCGTCCAAACCGAAAGTGAAGGAGGCGGAGGGTAGATTCAGAACAGGAGTTGATGATCCGGAATTAGCCGGGATTTCCAGTGGGGGAAGAGAAGGGTTGGCTGAAGTGTCGGTGCAAGCGAGGTGTTTGGAAATGACAGATTGCGGTTTCCAACAAATAAAGGTGCAGTAGGGATGTCGGATGTTGGGATGTCGGTGGAAAATTTGAAGGAAGATCGTGTGCTGAAAGATGACACAGACGTGTTAGATAAGCAGAATGCGGTGGGTTCGAAGGAGTTGGAGGCTTCGTTGAAGATAAAAGGATCTTTTCCTTCTTCTTCTTTTTCTGTTCACTACGGGCTTTTGATTGTTTGTTCTTTTTAACAATGACGTTTAAGTCTTCGGTAGAAATCTTCAAGCAAGTTTTGTAGGGGTCAAGGACATAGTTGCACTTCTGGTACGAACGACGTGTTGCAGAGATCCAGTGGCGAACGAAGAGATTCATTGTTGTGCGTTTGATTGTTCAGAGGTGACGGCAAACAGGAAGCAAAAGCTGATGACAAACCTTGCGATGAAGGCGGAGTTGAGGTGAGGCATTGTCCGCATGGAACAAGTGATGCCGAAGGTGGGTCGGTTCAGGGCAGAGTTTCAGGTTCGGCGTGTAGCCACTTCAGACAAAGGGTCACGAACGGCGAACCCAGCGTTCGGGCGAACTGTGTTCAGGGCAAATGTTCACATTCGGGCGAGTGGTCTCTCTAGGTGAAGGATTGCGTTCGGGCGAACCAGGTTCAAGGTCTTCCAGTTGGGAAAACAGCGATGAAGGGACGAGCTTCGAGGCAATGATGATGACGATTTGAGTGGCAACAGGAGCGAATACATCAGCGTGAAGACGACCGTTAGAGGTGGAAGGCTTGCCGGGCAGGGTTGAGGGCACCGGAACAGTGAAAGAGGACAAAGACTGACCAAGGTGGCATAGATGAGGCAAGCAATTCGAAAGTGAACAGCGTTCGGCGAACGGAGGCCAGCGAACCAGTAAGGGTGAAGGGAACCATGGCAAACTGGAGTGTTCCAATGAAACCAAGGACGTTCATCGAACGAGAAGCGAACCATGCAGAAGCAAGGTTCGGAGCGAAGGTGGCACGGAGAAGAATGAAGCGAAGACTAGAAGGGCGAAGAAAAATGAACGCATCCAAGGCAAGAAGCCATAGGCAAACCTGAGTGCGGGTTCGAAGGTAGAATGAACGGCGGTGAAGCATGAAGCGGGAAACAGATGTTGACGAGATGAAGGCATGGAGGAAAAAAGATGGCTGGCTACTACCATAACACCATTTATGGAGGGTCTGTGCTGGCGCATGCGCAGATGGGGTGTGGTGCTGGGTGGATCAAAAGAGTTTTTAAATTCCTCCGTGGGAAACAGCATAGAGAAACTGAATGCAAGAAATTTACAGGTAGTTGATATTTTCGTAAATGGCACATAGAAATAAATGTTTACACAACTTGAATCAATTTTATGGTTGATTGTTGCCCAAATTCCAAATTAATTGGAGCTTTGAATAAAACGGATATGCCATTGATGAAGTAGTAGGAGTAGAGACGGGAAGAGGAAGAAGAACACATGCCCCTTTCATACACAGCCAAACAGCAAAGAAAGCGGAGCCTGCTGCAAAATGATGGAGGCAGCTGGGTTGACGCAGCTGGGTTGACGCAGATGGGGGAAATGATGGAGGCAGCTGGGTTGACGCATTTTATTTTGTTCCAAATATAATTTATTTGTAGTTACCATCTAGTCTTTACAATCGTATATCATACACCGGAGAAATCATCGGTTTAGGTACGTAGGAAAGACCTGCAGTCGACCGGCTTGCATCCACTTGTCGTGAACGTTTCTTAGGGTTGGTATTAACGGAAACAAATAAGAGTGCCCAGGTAAGTGGATACAAGTTGGTCGATTAAGTCCCTTCATCGTGACACTAACACCTGTTTCACAAGAAACCGGTAGGTAATACACGCGGATTTAAAAATATAGTTCCTAACAGTAGTTTGCCTATCTGTCTTTAGCATGATTGTCACGTTTACTGCATGACTGAATTCATACGAATTCATGGGTAGTGATTTTTCACTCATATCGACTGCAGCATGTAAAAGATTCTAAGAATTTGCCGGTAAAATAATTGCTGCAATAATCTGCCTTGAGATAATGCCTTGCATTATTAATGGTATAGTTAAGACAGAGCTTTTTCACTATTTATAAACTAGCAAAAGTGATAGTCTTCAACTGAATTTTTATAGATTAACATCACACTTTATTACTTGTTAGGCAAGTAATTTACAATATTTCTCTGACGCTCTGTTAAAATAATTCGTTTACATTCTTACCACATTTGACTACGAACTTTTTGACCTCAAACGCAAGTTGCATTATCCTATTATTTTTACCCATTGTGTTTTTAAATTTTCGTTTGGATGGCAGAAACCTTGTCTTATCTCGTTTTCTGTCGTGCCTGTATGTTTATATTTTCATTTACCTATTTAGATTCAGGAGAAAAGAAACTATAAAGTTTGTCACCTCATTACCTTTCACCACTGTCTGTCTAAATTTTCTTTGAATGGGAAAAATAAAAGTTTAGCTTACTCCGTTTCCTTAATCTAGATTTTCTGTTACTTATTTACAAGCAGACAGGAGAATCTTGTTAGAGGGGTAGTCTAACCCATAATCCGCATCTAGTAAATAGAATCTTGTTGTCTTACTACAATCTTATTCACCATTGGTGTTGAGGTTATCCTTTACCAATTAAAAAAAGAAACTATGCGAAAACAATCATAGGTTTATTTTATCCCATTTCGTTTCACGACTGTGCATCTAGATTTTCCTTTACCTATTTTTCTTTACCTTCAGGACAACAGAAGAATCTTGATGCCTTTCACCACTGTTGTTTATCTTATTCTGTACCAATATAAGCAACAATGAGACAACAAACGTAAGTTTATCTCATTTCGTTTTCTTTTATGAGTGTGTGTGTAGATTTTCGTATACCTAAATATAACTATTTATTTAAGTTGGTTTAATGTCGTTATCTTTCTATCTAGAGTTTCATTTACATTTTTACAAACAAGATAGGAGAATCTCAACTCAAGTTTGTTTTATTTTGGTATGTTTCACCATCAGAACGTATGCTACACTTTACCAATTTCAGCAGCCACATCGTTTTCTTTCCCCACTAGGTCTAGGTTTTCCTTTCTGGTATGCAATAACAACGGCAGCAACTTTCGTTTATCTTACGTCGTTATTCTTCACCACTCGTGTCTATTTTTCTTTACCCATTCGCAATCAAAACAAGAAAAACTTCAGTTTATCTTTCTCATAATTTTTCACCGTTGGTGTTTGTTGACCAGACATTATGTTACCAGTACATCGAGAACAACGAGTGAATCCGTCTCTTCTCTCACCCCTTAGGGTTGTATGTAAATTGAAATAAGGTAGAATACTCGACTGAAATTGGTTTTTCTGTCTTTGTGTCTGTGAGTGTGTGTTTGTCGTTTGAAACACGGTAACGTTCGCAACATGTTGTGATTTGGTTAAAATATCAAGTTCGAAGATGAGTCATTTTGGCACGATATATAACTCTGTGGTGCCAAGAACAGCCATTTGCCATAGTACACTATAGTGACAATTCTTTTCTTGTGAAGAATTCAGAAAAATAACTACAAATGGTAAAAAAAAATACACATTTTACAAGTTGACGTTTTGAAACAATGTGATTACTTCTTTTGCCATTTTACAGCAAATCACACATCTGGTGCAAGCTATCCAGATGTGCTCGTAAAGGTCAGATTTTTATTCGTTCACTTGCTTTGGTGTTTGCTTACAAGGTTCGTTTTGGTTTTGTGTGCTTCATATTCAGGAACTGATGGATAGGATGGAAATGAACATGTAGAAATAAACTAATGTGTCATAGTATTTCTCGCTCGACCAAATAATTGCCGTCTTCAGAATTCAAGTATATGTCCAGACTAAACTCGAACCAGCATCATAACTACTGACTTTACCAATTAATAATCATGAGAGGTGATTATTGATTCGTTATCAATCCATGAAGATTTTTAAAATGAATTTTCAATGAGAACTGAACAGATTTTATGGAATGTTACTGATTTCTCGTGTTTGACTTGAAATTTCGTGTAAGTAGTTAAACAAATCATGTTTGGTAACAATATTCTTTGACATAAGACTGAAAGCATGTTTACTTGATTTTATAATACTGCTGCTAACAATCCAAAATTGCAGTAAAAGATAGATGGTCTTAAAGAAAAAACGGTTTTGGGCTTAAGACTTCTAAATCGTCCATCAGATTGAACACAAAATAGTTAGGAATATTCAGAATAACATATTCATGAGAAACTTATATTTGTAGTTATTAAACACCAATTCTCGCTAGTTATAACTTTATCGATTTAAAGTCACAACAGAAGAGTTTTTTGTATTATGCCCTTATTTAAGACTGCTGCTGTTTACATTTTGCTTGAGCTGTTTACAATAGCGACAGGCTAAACTTATGTTTATGTGTCTCATTATTTTACAACACTAATGTCTAGATTTAACTTTAGTTTATAATCACTGAGATGTCCCCCCTTTGAACTGCTCTGTAGAAATGTCAATGCTTGACAATGCTTTCTCTTTGACTATTGTTTTTATTTTTATTGCTTGCTGACTTCAAACTTACGAATCGAAGCACTGTCAACGGTTTCCACCTTATGCCTTTTCTACTACCCATAAATGTTACTCTTTCCCATCCTATGCAGTGAAACTGGGTTTTATACAGATGGAACTGCTTTTTATCATTATTACTATTTAAAATAGTTAATGGGGATACCGCTGATATTTGGATTATTTTTTACCTCTTTCAAAAGGTGCTATTTCATTAGGACAGTCATGTCCCACTGGATGGTGTTTTATGTAATTAGGCTTACATACAGGATGAGGGAGAAGTCGAATAACTTCCTTGTCGCCCCGAAATGGTTAGTTGGAGGATTAATCATGTGCACGTATCTAAACCATAGTGTAAGGAATATATAATGACAGTGGAGTGAATGGTCTTGAAAGTTTCCTTCAACTAAACCAGACATGCAAAAATGAAAAGAGAGAAACTAATCGTTCAAATTGTAGAGTGGAAATTGGAATACTGGCACAACTGCACCATAGTCAGACCTATTTTGCATCATCAAACAACAGTATAACTACTTTGTTTTCTAGTTCCTTGGGCTGACGTGGGATGCGATCCAGCATTAACTTGGCTGGTACTGACCACTGGGTTGTGCTTGTTCACGTTGTTCGCAATCCTCCGATACCTATCACAATGTTAGCGGTGCATGTTGGGACTTAGTTATTTTTTCATCATCCTCTCAGCATGGTCTAAAAGTCGTCTGTTTGATACCAATGAAATATGTAGTAAGTTAGGATTAGGAGCTTCGCTGTATGCTTTGGTGTCCATCAGTAAATCAGCCTTGTGTGGTTTTTTTATGAAGGACATTTTCCACCATAAGTGCCTTAATGTCTTGTTGTTAAGTTTGGCTGGACTAAATAAACCCTTTGTCCGCCATACTTTAGCTGGAATATACTATGGCACTGATAAAACCATGACCAACAGCTGAACACCAAAATAGGCAGTGAAACTCACAATCTAAACTTGTTTTGAACATAATTACTGTCATGCTAGTCCAATTTCCATTGTCTTAGCCATTCATTGTTCTGGAGATAGCATCGTCAATTCTACAGTAGTAAATATTTCTAGTTCGCCCTTCATTTTAGTAATTGTGGTTTAGATGACCTTGAAGAACACTTTCGAGATAATTTACTCCATCATCTTATACAGATGTGGTACAGATGTGATTCTCCTATCAACTGTTTCCGGGTGGCAAGGGGATTACCCCGAGTTTCAACTCACGCTGTCACGCTGTAGTTATACAGCATAGATAGTACATGATGCGCACATATACGTATATATTTTTGCTCAGTTTGCCTTATTGACTATTTATTAAGCAGTGATTTGCTACCTACTAAAGTTAAATTAGGGCAAATATAAAATTTTTCCTTGGGATAAGGAGTGACAAAAAAATCACAAATAGCAAATCATGGTGCCATCTAGCTGTGATCAGCTTAACTAGCAAAAACCTTTGTTATTTAAATCATGACACGAGAAACTCGAATTTATCTTACCTTATCATCAAACCCAGTGGTACCATCTACCAGGACAGTACAAACTGCATCGTAATTGCAC
>JAHWFP010195310.1:0-13523 GCA_023313725.1 Lithobius niger
TGGGGTGGACTCGCTCTTCTCTTTGTGCTTGTGGTGACGGTGACGAGACTGTGCGTCATTTTTTGTTTGAATGCTTACAGTGGGCTGCTCATCGGCGCTTTGAATCCATTGCAGGCCTAGATCCTCTTTGTGCATCCCTCGGTGTCTCCCCACACTCGGTGTTAGGTATTGGCCCCCTGCGCAGGACCGTGGGGTTTTGCAAGGCGACGCAGCGTTTCATTTAGGCTCAAGGGGTCCTTCTTGTTCCCAGCACCTTGAGCTCGTTGCTTGTGGTCATCATGGACATGGGAAAGTAGGCTTTGGTGTGTAATAGCTTGTTCTGGTACTGATTGGTGGTGTTCATGGCCAGTAAGCGCTAATAAGTATTAATATCAAAGTGTAAGTAGGACGAAGCTGGACACACACAATATTGTTAGTGTTTCTTGATGAGGCAGAAGTAACGTGCGTCTTTCCGACCGGGGTCGGTGTGAGTATTTCCGTTATGGGGTCTTGGTTTTCCTTGTGTTCCCCTGCGTTCCCTGATTGTCTATCTCTCTGGTTCATCCCAGTGTTCCCCGTGCTGTGTGTTTTGTGGTTCTTTGGTGACCTGGTTGTCCTGGTTTAGGTTAGGGTAGCATTAAGTAGGCTAGAATGAGCGCATAGGTATATGTACACCTTTATAGCTCAATAAACAAATCAAATCAAATCAAGTCGGCTCTATAAGAGCTTGCATTTCGTTGTGACTGATTGTTACAGGGCACAACCGTTCACATTGTCGGGTGCTCGCTCTTTGTCTTTGCTACCGTTGCAAGAATGAACCTGCTCAACCTCTTGATGAATGTTACAGGGCACATCCCTGAAACTATTCAACTCGGCTGCAGCATTATGGAAGCAGTATTTCGTTTGTTACGGACATTGTAGGTCGCTCGTCCTCTTTCATTTTAGTGCATGATGATTTTGCTCAGTGCCACCCAAGCCTATTATATATATTACAAACAAAAACGTCAAGTGTGCCGTAAAATAGGGGTTATATGATTGAATTTTCACTTGTTAAAATGTACATGGATAAAAATTGATGATTTTTAATTGAAATAATCAAATGTACAATTGAGAAAATTGCATTTGTTTAAGTGCTGTTGTGCTATACGTTTTAAATATATGATTCGTAAAGCACAACAACACTTAAACAGATACAATTTTCTCAATTGTACATTTGATTATTTCAATTAAATATTATCAATTTTTATCCGTGTACATTTTAACAAGTGAAAATTCAATCATGAAACCCCTTTTTTACGGCACACTTGACGTTTTTGTTTGTAATCCGTGTACCTTTTTTACGGCTATGGCGTCGCGCTACAAAGGTTTATGCATACAGTCGATTGTTGCTGGCCACTTTGAAACAATTCAACTCAGCTCTGAAAGCCTGCATCTGCGAAATAAATACGCAATTCTATCGTTTTTAGCTACTACTCGAAATTTACAACGCAGCTTAGTTTGGTTTAAAAATATATGCGTTTAGCTGAAACACTGATTCTTTCGATCACTATTTTATTTGAGGCCATAGCTGAATGCTGTATGCCCCAACACAAAATACTACACACAAAATAGCCCAACAACTACTTCGACTATAACCAAGTCCGGACCACAGTCACCAACGCACCAGAGCACACTACCAGACGCTAGACTTAGATCAGGATCAACCCCATCAAATCTCTATCCCTATACGCCTGCTGAATCTCGCTACCACCCGCAACTTCGCTACTGGTTTCGCTACTGGTTTGCGACCCATGGACTGCGAAACGTCGCATTTTACTGTTTACATGTGCACTTGCTGGCTTTTTAAAACGTTAACTACTTTTAGTGCTTTTATTCTGTCAATACTGTCAAAGCAAGTCATGCAACAGTGGAAGCTCACGCGTCCAGGAATGCAACAACACACGCCACTGTGCATACCGTGGACACAGGAGCAGGACATGTTCCGGTGTCTTCTCCACAAGACAGAACCGACAGACTGGAGAACTGACCCACTTAAAATGATGCACAAGGGCACGCAGGAGCGAGTGGCCAATCCGCAACCGTGAGAGCGTTTTCGCATCACCATACCCGAACTTCTCCACATTGGATTTGATACAACACTCAGGGTGCACCTCGTGAAACCGCCTGCACTCCAGCAACGAATCCCAGTCAACTTGCCACATTCTCAAAGCCCATCGCCGGACAAGTGGCTTGGGCATCTTGGCAGAAAGCACTGGACTTATTTCCGGGCTGTCCGCAGACAACGCGTCCCGGGCTAACCCATCCGCTTGCTCGTTACCACAAGTTCCACTATGATCCTTTACCCACCGTAATGCTACTACGCTGGAACGTCGCATTTTACTGTATACATGTGCACTTGCTGGCTTTTTAAAACGTTAACTACGCTGGAACGCGTTGCCATCCAGAATTTCGACGCTATCAACAACAACAATCAACAATCAACAATCAACTATTTAGCAAAGATATAACATGTGCACGAAGAATGAATCTGGAGTTTGCTGAGTGGCTTTGTTCCCTAAATACATGGTTAAAACAATGTAAAACAATCAAAATGATCGTTTAGGGTCCCGTTACTCCGGAATGGATCGACCAATTGAAAAAGTGGTCCCTATAAGGTTGAAGCCCAGGAAAATTTCTGGCTCAGATCGTGTTTCAGATTTTAGGTAGGTGCAGTAGTTTTTTTCTGAAACCGTGTCAGCCAAGAACAAGAACAACAACAACAAGTGAACAGTTTTCAAATTTCCGTATGGCTTCCTACGTTTACTCTTGCACGGAATTGCATAAAACTTGGTGTAAAGTTTGGAAAAGTTGCTATCTACTATCTGGTCAAGTTTGGTCGCAATATATTGAATAGAAACGGAGAAATTAATAGTTTTAGTTTTGCTGGAGAGAGGACTTCAATCATATATATATATACACGGCTATCGCTGTGTAGATATACTAGCAGGACCCGTGCATGCTGCACGGTTGATTGACTCTCCCGGTCTTAGCCTCCCCCAGTGTTTGGTGTTCTTATGAAAGTAGTAAAACGCGTATGCAATATTTCATTCATTACTAGACTGATCCTTCAATTTAACTCGCCCCTCCTGTTCTCCTCGTCCTCTTCCACTCTTTTTCTGCTCCCCCCCCCCCCCCCGGTCCGGCCCCCTACTGCAAGTTAATCTCCGTGATTATCTCCTGATCATAGCTTCTCCCGCTGTTTGGTCTTTTTAGGAAGTCAAACGCATTTGCTATATTTCATTAGTACGCCCAGACCCAGAAAAAGATGCTTATTTGTGTTTTGCTGAATGCTAAATAACTATATTCCTGAGAAAGTTAACATTCAGTACGCAAGCAAGCCCCCTGCTTGCAAGGTAATCTCCGTGATTGTTTCATTCAACTTAGAAACCATTGACGTTGGCACCACGCAACACCAAATTGTTGCAAGTGATTTTCCTTCATTTGCTCACGCATGCAAAGATTGTTGCCGCCCACTTTAAAACAATTCAACTTCGGTCTGCAAGTCTGTATCTACGAAATAAATGCTCCTTTTCATCGTATCAGGTTGCCAATTTCGAGGCCCTAACAACATTGTTTGAAGTTGTCCGCTTTTAGTTGATACACGGATTCGTTTTTCTAGCTCAACAACGAAAGTCCAATAGTCCAAACTTATAGCTCGCCAACAATACCACATTCATGCGACCAGACTCAATTTGCAAGGTAGCAATGAATCGTGACGTGCATCGCACTTGTAGTCAAGTTTAAAGCAATCTTTGCACGTGTTTTTACAGTAATTGATTTTCACTTTCCTCCTCCTTTGTTTGCCGGAATCAGCATTATATTAGTAGATTACTGTTATTTAAATGAGGGAGCTTCATTTAATAATTCTAGAGTGGAGCAATTTTCAAGCACCTGTGCTATGAAAACATTTGTAAACTTCAATTCCATATATTTCTAGTTTTACGAATACTTTACATCAGGTATTAAGCATTAGATTTCCAAACAGTCACGGAGCTATTTTTGTAACGCCTAAACGGATAGGTTTCATTAGTAGGATTCAGTGTTATCACTTCTGTACAGCTAGGTGCAGACTATGCAGTTAGGCACTGGTTACAAGTGTTTTCTTCTAGCATCCCTAGCAAGTCAAGAGATCCAATTTGTTAGGACGGATCCCAAACACCAACTGAGGTCTAGCGTACAACCGGTCGTATTAGCCTAACACGTAGAAGTGAGCGCGGGTCGGGTGAATCGCGGTTCGATGCGGTTCGGGTCGGTTCCGGGTCGGGTCGGCTCCAAAAAAATAAATACTGCGGTCTGCGGGCAGCTGCGGTTCTAAAAAATAAATTTACGTGCGGTTTCGGGTAAACCGCGGGTGAACCGCAGCTGAAATAAATAATCGCTGATAACCGCGTGTCATAGAAAATGCGAAACAAATGTGGTTATTATTGGTTTTTTCCCCCCTTGATTCCCTTCACCACTAGCATTCAGTACTCAAGCAAGCCCCCTGCTGCAAGGTAATTTCCGTGATTGTTTCATTCAACTTAGAAACAATTGACGTTGGCACCACGCACCACCAAACAAGTGATTTTCCTTCATTTGCTCACGCATGAAAAGATTGTTGCCGCCCACTTTAAAACAATTCAACTTCGCTCTACCTAAGGCCAATTGAGGTAGAAAATGCAAGATCCGAAACCGAAGCTTCAGTGCGCCGTAAATAGCAAATTAAACCGTACAAACAGCAAATGCACGCTTCAGGAGGAAGGGACGCACGCTGTCAAGACTGTTTTAAAACTTATTTTTAACTAACTAAAAAAAATTCTTTGAAGAACAAAAATTAATAATCAACTAAAGAACGCCGTTTGTTGATTTATAATAATGTCTTCGTGTGGCTTTCTTTTGTTTCCGACATTTTTTTTTTTCGTAGTCAATGTCTTTGTTAGATTTTTATTTAGCGATTCGGGGCGGGTCGGGTTTTATTATAGCACACATTTGCGATTTCGGATCGGTTCGGTTGTCAGTTCAGACTTGCGGTTCCCTGCGGGTATGTTCCAATTTCTGTAAATGCGGGCAATTTCGGTTCCCAAAAATTAGACCTGCGCCCACCTCTATTAACACGCTGTTGAACAGTAGACTCCCAGTAGGAATTGTGAGTAACGTGCCGTGCGCACAAAGCGGTTCCAGCCGGTTACGCAGTTGACTCGCTCCGTGCATAGGAACAGGTTGCATTACGAAGCTTGTTATATTTTTTTGTTGATTCCAATGTTTTGGTAATAAACAAAGTCTTAAACTGAATGTTGTCACTGGCTTGCTTATCGTATATTCCCGAATGACGTTAACATACTTTTTCATGATTATCCAATTTTTTTTAATTTTGTGACTTAACTTCGCAAGTCAGATGAAATAATGACAACCTTCCTTATGCAGTACTACTGTTGCAAATCACTACGTTGAGTTTTTGTGTAGCGAAAAGCTTCGTCGTGTGCCTCGTTGCGTTGCAACTGACCTTAAAAGAAAGCTAAACTGTGGCCAGTAAAGTATTCCGTCTGATACATAATATGATATTAGGGGGTAGACAACATGTTCACCATAAGGTGATGTTTCAAAATAATAACTTTTACTTTACGTAGCTTTACGTGACAAATTTTTATTAGCTCTAAAACTAAGTAGCTTAAGCCTTTAAGTGTTACCGCTAATTTTATATCGACACAAAAGTAGGGGTAAATTGGACGGGACTCGAACTATAGTAACTTGAAGGAGCACACTCCTCTACGGCCACGGCCGTCGCTAGAGTCGGCTTGCTATTGTTGTCATTTCACCATTGTTGCCCGTCTCGCGCGTACTTTGGACTCTATTTTTAATAATTGAACAAAAAACGGCTTCACAGTTTAGAAAAAAAAAACATTAGCGCTCGTATCCACATACTCACAGCCGTGAAGGTGCACGAATAAAAACGGATTAGAGTTCACTCGAACGCAGCGAACTATAATTTGAACTATAATTTGTGTTCAGTTTGTGTATGCATTTTTATCTTTCAAATTTGTAGCCGGTTTGCTGTTTATGGCGTCAATTTTGTGTGTGTTTGTGGGTTTACGTTTTGCGAATTGGAGTTCAAATTACAGTTCGTTGCGTTCGAGTGAACTCTAATCCGTTTTATTCGTGTAACTTCAGGGCTGTGAGTATGGGGATACGAACTCTAATGTTTTTTTTCTAAACGGCGAAGCGTTTTTTGCCCAGTTAATTTGTTGGCTTTTTTCGCTTCCATTTTATATGTGTTCACTGTCGACCGATTTTTGTTTTCGAAAAAACGGAACATTAGAAATGGATACTTATGTTTAGGTTCCGCCGAAGGTTTGTCCCATGATTATTATTTGATGACAACACATTAGCGTATTTCTGGATTTAGCATGCGTCATCTCGATGAGTAGTTGATTTTGGATTGTTTCAGTATCGTGGCAACAATCGCGGAAACAATTCAACTGGCTTCCCGAAGCCCGCATTGAAAAAGTAAATAAGTCACTCAGTCATGTCGGCCGCCGTAGGCCTCAAAATTAAAGACTTCGCACCCTACGGTTCAAAACTTGAAAATTTAAGTAAAAATCAAGATCATTTAATTTTGGTTCTCCACAACGAGCTAGCTAACTCAAACAACGACAATGTTAGTTTCCAGGCACCCAACCATTGTTGCATTTTGTTCGAGTGAACTATAATCCGATATTGTGCGCCTCGCCTATTGTTACCCTATTGTTACACGTTGCAGCATTGAAACATTTTGACATTGTTAGCCGCTCCGCCACCTCCGCCTCCTCCTGTCCAATTTTCTGAAATTCTCGTGCGCAAACGAACTCTAATAGGCCGTGCTAATACTTAAACCTGTGAACCTGTGCTTGTGTTTGGCTCGAGTTTGCCTTGAAACACTCTCTCGATACACCAACGTGTTGTTATTTACTCTAAGTGCAGATAAATAGCTTAACTGTGGTTGAGTGATAAATTTAATAACGGAGTGTAATGTGCAGTAAACGAAGCAAAGCAGGGTTGTGAACTACGCAAAAGGTGTAAATCTGCCCTCACAACCCTTGCTGTGGAACACACCATACCACCATGGTTGATCCACTTATGGCATAATGGAAGATGTTTTTATATTTTATATTTATTTTTTAACGCCTCTGCTGAAGGTTTCGCTGTCTGTATTTTCGTCGGTACCGAAGTATTAGACTTGTTTTTATTCGCATTTGCTTTTGGCTTTGTTCTCCTGATTCGTTTACTGCGCATTACACTCCGTTATTAAATTTATCACTCAACCACAGTTTAGCTATTTCTCTGCGCTTAGAGTAAATTGCAACACGTTAGTGTATTCAGAGATTGTTTCAAGGAAAAGAGCAACTACATCTCAGTTGGCATTGATTTGGGCTGCAAATAACGCCCTCGACTGACAGACAGGGGCAACAGATGAAATCATCGAAACAGCCGTGGTTGGCCATATAATCTAGTCACGTGTACTATTTTTCACCCAAGATCCGGCCTACCGTGTAGTACAGCTGCGGGTGACAGGCGACTTTTAATTCGGTTCTGGAAAAGAACTCGTCCTTTATGATAGACAATCAAGAGTTTACTAGACCGTATCTTTTGTACCAATGGCATAGTTATTTTCTATATGCCAACGAAAACAGCCTTTCATGCATTTCCCTCCTTTAGAACCCTCAAACCCTAGCGAAACTCGTTGGGTTTCTTGCCAGTTTCGTAGCTTAACCTACTGCGCATGCATGACACTGGCGCCCTATAAAAGTGTCTGATCCGGACCATGCTTCATCTTTCTTCTTAGGGCTACACTGCGTGTGGTTGCTCGTTCACCTCTTTTAGCACAGGAGCATCTTAGCAAACTTAGACCTTTACAGGCGCCTACCTCCACGCCTCTTTCAGCTTGAAGTTTGGACTATTCGGCCACTTTCTCTCCCCGATTCTCCGATTGTAATCGCTGCTGCGAACTCGTCTCAGAACCAAGATCTGCATACAACGGCCATTTAGGCATCATTGCTCATTTTCGGCAGGCACGGTTGCGGGGGCGCGCGTTTCTTCCACACTTCTTGACCCGTCACGGCTACCGGCGCCTCTGAGCGCTTCTCTTGGTCCACAGTCTACCATGACAAGCGTCCCGAGGATTTCACCAAGGATTTCACAGGCAGGTCCACCTCGCAGTACGGGATGCCAATTCTGCTCTAAACCCGTTCGACCAGGGTCATGGTCCAGACGGTCCCAGTCTTTGTTGACAGGACTATTTCCATCAGATAACCTCTACTGGTATATTTTGTAGGAGCCCATTCATTCATCACCGTCCCCGCGCCCAATCCCAATGCACCAACCTGACAGTCTTCATGGACCACAGCTTGGCCAACCAGTGGCATCTTATATTCGTCCCACTCCACGATTTCCATTTGCGGACCTATCACCTTCTGTTGGGTCATCTCCGCCTCTACCAGACTCAGCTTCAACAACTTTGCCCTTCCCCTTTCCGTGGTTTTGGGATCCGGTGTTAGTCACAGTTAAGTGCGAACCACAGAGTGCACCCATTGGATGTTGTTTCCCGACCAATCTAGTCCCTACAACTACTAGATACCAACCAATCCATCAAGACGCAACCCACCTTCACCTTCGCCGTGTCTACTACATCAAGTCCTTAGGTCTTGATTCCTTGATTCCTTGATTCCTTGGGATCACCTGGACCCAGTCCACCTTCCCTAGCCATCCCCGTTTCCCCCAAGGCTCCTCCTCCAGGTTCCCTGCATTTCCACCTTTGCGCCCATGGTCGCCGGCAACGATCATTCGGAAATCGATCACTATTGCAGGAATCACCAGCCTTCCGTCTTTGGCGTAGGCAGCCCCTACCGGACCTCAAGGCAATGTTCGGCATCTATTATCATCACCATGGCCCTCTATGTCTACAGTCCCACCTGTCGTTTCATGTACTATCGTGTTGACACCGCCTTCCTTGGCCTCTGGCCCTCGTTAGGACACACTGTGATCATCACGGTCCCTGCCTGGGCCACCTCGGCCTATTTTCCGGGTACTGCACCCATTGTGTTTGTATGTTACTTCATCAACCTTGTTCTCAATTAAAGTGTGTTCTTCTTGCTTTCCTTGACGATGCAAAAAGAAAAAAAATGAAATGAATGATAATAAACGACATCAACAAGAACAGGCTTATAGTCCGGTAGAAAAACCGAAAGCCGTGCGTTTTGTCAGGGAACCTTTTTTTTATGATTGAAAATTGTTATTATAGTGTTAACAATGAAATTCAGCCTGGGTGCCATTTTTGTAATTTTGGCGTTTGGCCGCCATCTTGGAAAATGGCCGCCAATTTAGTAGAAGAATGGAAAAAAACATATCTCCGGAACTACCCAACCGATTTTCATTTTCAAAACACCGTTGGACAGGTATTAACGTAGTCTACAAACTAATTATATAGTTTACTTTGAAATACCAACGGTTGTTGAGCTACTAAGGTAAAAAAGCTTAAATATATGACTCTTGCTATCATTTTATATGTTGTAGCTCTGAAACAGGCACATATGTACTATTTCGTCGTTAGTTATGGGACACTACAGTTCTGACGGTGCTTGTAAATCATAATCACGTTTACTTTATAACTTGTTCGAATCTGAATGAAAGAAGGCAACAAAAACAAGATAAAATCACAATTTTTGACATTATACTATGATTTTATCACACAAAAAACTCGCATCATAATCTCATTACATATCGACCAATCAATCAGTGAACTCTTCATCCGTATCACTGTCTTCCATAGCTGAGTCATAAACAATAGCCTCGCTTTCTTCTTCTTCTTCTTCTGTTACTTCTGTTTCCTGCTCAAATTCCTGCTCAAGGGTTTCGTTGGATTGAGGTAGCTCAACTCCGTTTGGGAATGCTGGTGTGATGTGCATTACAGGTTGCAATCGATCTTGGTATGGTTCCCATCCAAAATTAGTAGAGAGCAGATGTTTTGCAAGCCTTGCATTTTTGCACTCATGTGCTTGTAAGTGGCTACGAAGGCAGTGTTGTCTAAACAAGTCCTCATCAGGAGGCAACCTGGAAGAATCCTACTGCCGCAACTGCTTCCACTTACGAGGTCTGGCTTCATACAATGCTTGCTCACTGGGTCATTGTAGAGAATCCTAATCGTAAACAATTGCAGCTGAACGAACAGTTCATCAGATAGTTCATCTTCAACTCCAAGTCGCTGTATTATTTGTAGGTAAGTAGAATTATTAGCCTGAAGAATGCGCTTCATTGCTGTTATCTTCCCCAAGCCGAAAAAACCTTCTGTGTCACAACCGGTAAATATGTAGACTCCAAGAGCAGCACATGCTTTGTCTTGTTCTGAGAACAATGAGCGACAGTTGTATAATTCTGCAGCATTTCCAGATTTCCTCTTGTTCATATACATATCCTGCTTTGTTAGGTGACTGGTGTATGCAGCAATAACCCACACGTCTGTGTCTTCGAAATCGTAAACAATGGGATGATAATCTGCTAGCTGCGTGCTTGGAAGAATGCCCTGATATCTGCTTCACATGATGCGGGTGCTTCGAATTGGGGAGTGCATTCGCCAGATGTGAGATCATAGTGTAATACCAGTCAGCACTTCATGAATTACCTGCAAGTCTTTGTTCATCCTTGAAGGACCCAATTATGGGTGCCGGTAAAGAGGCTTCTTGAAATGTACGGATTGTTGCAATTGCTCTCTTAAGCATAACAAAGCAGGTCTTCTTAGTATATTAATAGCAATCATGGACACATTTTTAGTGCATCCAACCCAGCCACCACTTCTCCGGTTTTTAGACTGTTTGTTCTTGGTCATTTCAATGACCTGTTCGGGAGGCAATTTGCTGTAACTCTTGCCAGTTAACGAGAATGAATATATTGCAGCCATATGTTTCATCTGTCCTCTGTCAAGGTGGACATTCGCCAGTAGTAAAGAGAGAGGTAACGTAGATAATTTATATTGCCATACACCGCTAGTAGAGGAAGCATTCTGCAACAACACTCAAAGTATTCCTCAAAACTAACTCCACTACTTAAACAGTGGCAGTGTTGAAACAAGACTTCAACATCAATTATGTAAAACAACCAAAATGTTGCCATATCTGATTAGGACTCTTAAGATTTCTTGCAACATCACATGCACGAAATTCTTACATGAATCTGATGCAATGAAGGCTTCACTGTCTTGTTCTGTTGCGATATGCACTGTATGTTCTAAACCGTTTAACACGCCTGGGTGATTCTCAACGCATCTTTGAATCATCACGTGGAATAGCACTTCTGCTATCAATTTGTGCAGTCGCATTGCCCTGTTGTAGTGTTTTCCAGATAATGTTTGCTTTACTTTGCCTGCAGCAGCAATACGTGCAACAGCTAGCACTTCAATACCACTTCCTGTCAGCCTCTTTCATACAGCATTAAGATACGACATCTCTGTATGAAATCCACCTAAGGCCTCGTTATGAGAGACCACCTAGCCTCATCATCACATAGGTATTGTTCAATATATTTATATACTGCTTGATCGCCAGCAAGTTGAATTAGTGGCATTTTCTTGTGTTCCGCAACTCTTTGGCACCAATCCAATACATCTTTGACAACTTACTTTGCTTGGTGGCTGTGCGTATGACGTGACATTATATGTCTCCCGCTTCTCAATATTGCTTTGAACGGTGCAATGATAACCAGTATATGATGGAACACTTGGTTTCACTTGAATGAAATGCACAAGTGAGTGAGCAATTAATCTGTGTACTACTGGAGCTTGTTCAATGGATTTCAATCCCTTTGGTTGTGGCTCACCGCGTATGTCATCGTTGCTCGAGTTCTTGCATGTGACAACAGGACAGGCTAGAATTCTTCTGACTTCAGGCGTTGGTACAACTAAGGCTGTTCCATTGGTACCTGCTTCACAATGAGAAGACACTGGTTACGCCATTATAATGTTCGTGTAATAACTAGTTTCGGAACCTGTCAGTCCGTTTTCTGGAAAATCGTCATTATCCATGACAACTGTTCCCGGCTGACCTGATGCAATGTGTTGTGCAATGGTAGGATGTCTGAACTCATTTCATTTTGCTCTGCCATACTGCGTTCGTATAAGGCCAGTGCTGATAACTCATCGATTACGTCATTATACGAAATGCCAATTCTCAACTTTTAAAGAACTTGAACAAGTTCCTTGCTACCAGTCAAGTTGTGTACAGACATTGATAGGCTTACTTGTAGTGGTTAAAGTTTTTCTGTGATTAAATGCATTACACCTTCAGAAAGGAAATGCACAGCTGGCTGCAATCGGTTTACAACGACTGCACGGTCTTCCTCCAGTTTAGCATTGGGATCTGCTAGCAAAGCTATTAAGTTGTGAATGTCATTAGGGGTATTGTCCTTTCACAGTTCTTCAACTTGGCAGCCAGGCAATTCAGGCGTTTTTTGATGCTTACCGTGTAGAACTCGAGCAACATTTCGTATCAAGTTAGAGGTGTTTGTGCCCCAACTATTCACAGCGCTTTCGACAAATGCTCCCCCGTGCTTAGGAAAAAATACTATTGATGACTCGTTTCTTCTGTATCTAGACTGAAACCCTATGTCTTTTCCAAAGTGTGTTTCCAGTTTTTGTCGAAGTGAACGTAGGGTGTGGTGCCATCGCAGGTGTTCCCGATTTCGTCGTTTGTTAGCATTGTGTTTCTCTGAATTCGTTCATGTTCGTAAAGTAAGTCCTGGAGCCTGTAAACTTCTTTGCGGATGTCCAAACACTCAACAACATGTTCACAAAGTTTATTGAATGCCTCGGTTTGTTTTTCTGCTATCCATTTTATGCGCTGTTGACGCCGTTCTTCTTTGGAATCTTTCGCTTTCTGGTTGTGCACTGGTCTGCAGTATTTCTGCCAGCAGTTTTTATGATAACGAACATCCGCCAACGCAGCAGCTTTCAAAATGCCACAATCATTCTCACAGAATGTAATTAGAGCTTGTAGTCTATTTTTAGTTTGCTCATTTTCGATGTAGTTGACTGTCTTTGAGAAAGTTATCCAAGCATCAAGCGTTTCCAGTCTGTGATACTTTACTGGGGTTCGTCCACCAAGTTTGTTTCTAATAGTTTTACCTTCTAAGTTTTCGGTACAAAAAACGCAAGGCGATTTAGTATAACCTACACGGCTACTACATGTACGTGTCCGGGGTTCAGTTTTCTCCGTAGGATTTCCAACGGCTTATCTAGCATTTGCTTCAAGGATAGATTTCCTATGAGTTTCCTGCACTCACGTTAGTTTCTCGCCAGCAATTTCAAACTTGCATAGTTTATGGATTTTCTGAGGCTCATCATCAACTTGTATTTTTTCATGGATGTCATCATATTTTGTCCCCAAACCCTTCCATTCTTGTGCCTTCTGTGCAATCTTGTTCCAAGTGTCTTGCCTTGGTTACTGTAGTGGATTCTTCTGGGACGTCGTTGATTGCGTACGACCTTTCGTTTTCTTGCTGGTAAG
>JAHWFP010195324.1:1695-12941 GCA_023313725.1 Lithobius niger
AATTAAATTTAATTACAATCCTGTTTAACATGCAAGGATTAAACTGGAGCACTCAAGACTACCGGTCACTTATTTAAACACAGAAATAAATCAAGCTTGACTGTAGCCTACCTTGTTATATAAATTAACTGCCTACAAGTTAAATTTAAAGGGACTAGGCTTTGAAAAAATGTTTTACGTTCACCATTTGCAACGTTTTACAAAACAACACTTCTGGCCTAAGCCTCAGCACAGACCAGATTTCACTAAGTTTGAGCATAAACCTACGGTGTTAAATTTTACACCGGCACACACTAGCCCGAATATGGGCAATGGCACAATCGAATTTACAAGGGTTAATTTAGCAGCGCATTTTTCGAACCTTCAGGTTTATAGTACTGCCTGTGCGGACACGCCAGTGCGTCGCTCTAGAACACTGCCAAGGTAAAATTAACCATAATAAATCCAATTGCCCACTTCGGTTCTAGTTGTTAAGGTACTAAATTTAACTATTATCATTTCGTACCACACAGCACTACCACGTCAAAATAACACTGTTTGAAAAAGTTTAAACTCTGATAGGAATTCGGAGCACTAATTTTCATTGCCAAAATGAAAAATATTTGCAACTTACCACAAATATGGAGCAAAGATGTGGTTGAAGACCTATCAGTTTAAGCTTAAGTTTTTAAAGATTACCAAAGGTACCGGACTCGTCGCCAACTGTGATGTCCTAGGCGGGGACACACCTTAGCCCAGCGTGGGCACCAATGGTAATAAACAACACGGACTACCAGAGTGTAGGCTACAGCTGATAAGACAGCGAACTTCCTGTTTACTGCTCTTAAAATACAGGTAAGTCATGTGATACACTTAAGACAATATACAATTATGGAACAGCCTATTTAGTGGTTAAAGGGTTATCTTGGTAGGGTTAACATATAGACATGAAATTGATGGTTGCCATTGTGGAGCACACAAGTGACGACTCCACAGGGTTAAATTTTTTTTTAAATTCTAACAAAAGAAATTAACTGAATTTGTCAGTTTTGTTTTGTTAGATTTAAAAAAAAAATTGAAACAAACGCTGGTTAATGTGATGCAAACTTATTAACACATAATATTTAATTTTTACTAAATTTGGGTGCAGAGAGCAAAGAATATATTTTTCTCCCTAACTAAAAAACAAATGAATTTCTCCAGTTTCGCCTATCCAGTCATCAACCACGTTAGCTTCTTCAGGTCACTAAGCTAAACTCTGTCATTGCTCAGTCATCTTGATCACCAAATTAAATGCTAAGTATAAAAAAGTTTGCTTTGCATTGATTCTAGGGGGAAAAAAGCCGCGGAAAAAAGCTGAAAGAAAATCGTTGTCTCTTTCCTCCACCTTTTTTTTCGGGGCTTTCTTTTTTTTGCAGGCTTTTCTTCTGCGCACATATGAAGAGGGTTCACATATTGCGGCCGCAATGCAGCCAACGTGGTAATAAACAAACAAAAAATGGACTCATCACTCAGAAGCATTGCACATTGTTCTGTTCGCCAAAATAAGGTGTCATTTGTAGGAAGTGACGTCAGTGAAGCGTTGTTGGACCAAGGCCAAAGTGGACTAGCGCCAGGGGTCATGTATACGCGTGGTGGGGCTAAAGGAGGGTGCCATGTACGCGTGTTCGACGTTAATCCGGACCGACTCGCAAGCACGGTGCTTGAGTTGGTCCGGACTAACGCAATGTCCATGTACGGTCGGGAAATGTGAGCATGTGCCACGTCTACGCCGCTAAGCGATCGCTTAGCTGCTCTTCCACAACTACCATGTCACCACGTTGCACCTAAACCGCAAGGTCTATCTACCCACGTCGCAGTAACTTTAGAGCGTTTTTATCTTACATCGACTTAACCCCTCGTACATGTACACGCGTAACTTGACGCGCGTAGACGCGAACGCAGCAAAGAATACTGGTTTCTCCCCTGTCGCTTACCCATAATCCATTGCGAATCGGCAGCGCGTTGGAGTTGGCGTAGGCTCAACTTTTCCGCGTGAGCCGCGCGGCAGGATGGGTTTTTCTGCCCTCCAGCTACTACGAAACTGGGTATTCAATAGAGGGATTTGTAAATAGGTCAAGTCGGTCGGTCATTCTCACCCCTTTTTACGCGTGATCGTGGACACACCAGCGCTGCTTTCTTTTCTGTGTCTGCTTGTATGCGCCTCAAGTTACGCGTGTGCATGTACGAGGGGTTACACTACGTCGACGTAATGAAATGCTCCTACCCCCAAATCGAACCGTACAATTTGCAACATTTGTAACAATCTCGTGGAGCATTCATTAAAGTTTTTTTTTTCGGTGTTTTCGACTTTTATATGCACGCCAATGACTTAATGGCTTTCATTTTTTGTCCTTTGTAGCCCTTCTAATGTTTCGTGAGTTCTATCACCTCGGACATTTTCTCCTGTAAGTCAGCTATAAAACTGGTCAATTAGAAAGAAACGCG
This sequence comes from Lithobius niger, assembly GCA_023313725.1. Classification (NCBI taxonomy): domain Eukaryota; kingdom Metazoa; phylum Arthropoda; class Chilopoda; order Lithobiomorpha; family Lithobiidae; genus Lithobius; species Lithobius niger. The sequence goes on from JAHWFP010195324.1 coordinate 4,162, forward strand.
AAGCTGGAAAGAAACTAACATGACGGTAACAGGAAACTAACAAGAAAATCAAACAACTAACACGAAACTAGCAAAAACAAAAAGGAAACAAGAACCTAGCAAGAAACTAGATACATTAACACTTAAAACAGCATGAAATTGGCCAAACACTATCACGGACTTAGTAAGATGACTAAAACGTACAGGAAACTACCAAAGCAAAACTTGCCAGAACCTATCAAAGGACTATAGCATGAAACTAGCCAAATACAATCACAAATGATAGTTAAAACGAAACTTGCGAAACCAAGAAACTGGTAGGAAAGTAGCAAGAAGATTCTACATACCGTGCGAAACCTGCAAGACTGCACATTCTGCGTTCAACAGGTTTCGCTCCAGCGTTTTTTCCACATTAGCTGCGTTAATACCAATTCCTTCAGCTACAATGTACCGGACTTTAGCTTTCGGCCCATAACTATGATATTTCTTATGGTTATGCAGACCATAAGAAATATCATGGGGGGGGGGGGCGGAAATCTGGGGCAACTGCCCCCTCCCCCTCCACATGACCTGGGACTAAATGATTTCCAGGGTAGTTTATGTAATATGGGTTTTTTCGTACGTCACCACCAGCTTTTCTTTTTTTTTCACCGAGCTAATTACATTCACACAAAAATTAAAAAAAAGCAACATTCCCATTTGTTAACCGTGGTACTACTTAAGTGTAATTTTTAATAACTAAAAATGTATCCCACTTTTATAAACATTAAGTACATACAGAAATAAATACACATGCTATATTCCTGAGGAAAGGACAAATTTGCAATACACTATAAGAGTTAGGTGTTAACTTGTTTTAATGTTAGTTTCTTTGTGGTAGTTCCTTTTGTTAGATAGCTATTCTTTCTTCATGAGTCATGTTACTTTCATCCTAGTTTATTACTTCATTCTTCTTGCTAGGAAAGTAATACGAATCTACTACAAAGAAACTATAACACGATAATACAGGTATGAAAGCCTGTATTAGCTGATTTCCCCGTTTTTTTTAGCTTTGCAAAGCTAAAAATACATTCAAGACCCTAAAACTGTACAAATTTGGTGGCTTTCCTCCTAGTACAGGAAAAATAGGGTTTGAAAAATGCATTAATTCAGCTAGGGTTGAAACTTGCAGGATAACTGCATTTTGGTACCAGATTAAATAATCTAAAGAGTCCTTATAGTGATTCTGGGGGTGGAACAGTGTGGAAGAAAAAGAAATGGACCAGAAAACTAGATTGGCATTTCCATCTCATAATTACTAAGGAAAAAAAATGGATTTCATCAATTTGGACCAAAAAAAAATCTGATATCTACCCCAAAACAAAACTTGTTAAGGATTCCCGCCAAGCTTTTCGGCCGTGGGAAGTCGTGATTTCGCCAAGTTAATCCCTCCGACTGATACTTCAAACGTTAAATGAAATAATTGAAAATTCGCGCAGTAAGCAAGTTTCATATATTTCATTTAATCTTCGAACTATTCCTCGGTGGGATTAGCTTGGCGAAAGAGCTTGGCGTTTGATATAACGACTTCCCACGGCCGAAAAGCTTGGCGGGAATCCTTAACAAGTTTTGTTTTGGGTAGTTTCTTACTACTTACTACGTACTACTAACGTTTGTTTTTGTATCACGAAAATAAATTCTTTCATGCCGTGGATAAAGCTGTAGTTCTTAGCTCATTTTACAGGTATTGCTCTGTAGATCTGCCCTTTTCATATGAACCTTTCTAAATGGTGAAGTGGTTCAGGGGTTAGGGAGCTCCATACGACCAAATTGATTATTTTACATTGTTTTAAACATTGTTATTATGCAACAATGCCAAACTGAATATTAAATAGATCCGTGCGTTTGCAAGGAGATACTTCAGCACTAATAATAAATTACAAACAAAATCGTCGTGTGCCTTAAAAAATAGGGTTATATTACTCAATTTTCATTTGTTAAAATGAACACGGATAAAAATTGATGATTTTTAATTGCAATAATAAAATGTGCTATTGAGAAAATTCCATCTGTTTAGTGTTTATGTGCTGTTGTGCTTTACGTTTTAAATATATGATTGGTAAAGCACAACAGTACCTAAACAGATGGAATTTTCTCAATTGTACATTTTATTATTTCAATTAAAAATCATCAATTTTTATCCGTGTTCATTTTAACAAGTGAAAATTCAATCATATATCCCTCTTTTTTACGGCCCACTTGACGTTTTTGTTTGTAATCCATGTACCTTTTTTACAGCTATGGCGTCGCGCTACAAAGCTTTATGCATGCAGTCGATTGTTGCTGGCCACTTTGAAACGATTCAATTCAGCTCTGAAAGCCTGCATCTGCATACGCCATTCTATCATTTCTAGCTACCAATTTCGAGGCCTAGTTTGGTTAGTTTAGTTTAATGTAGCTTAGTTTGGTTTAAATCTGCAAGGTGTCAGAAAAGTCATGGTCATAACTTACATGGTATGTAGTACTCATTCAGACGAACGAAAAAAGTCCATATAAACATAGGTCCGGAATCGACTGGTTTCCAAGATCCAGTGACCTTTGTTTCACAAAAACACACGCATTTTCAGCCAACACTCAGGGGCAGCGCTAAATTCAGAAACATACAAAACAATGTCTCTTAAAGACAAGTGAAAAATCCCCACTTCATGAGCTGTGCCCAGACATTCCCCATGTGTTGAGCACAAGTACATCTCACAATTACAGTGTCTGGTTATGTGTTTGTAAGTATTGCCAGAGCACAATGGCTGTTAACCATACCAATCAAGAGATGGCCGACATGCATTTCATTTATGACCGGGCCAATGGAAACGCAGCGGAAGCTGCACGGTTTTACGCTGAAACCTATCCAAACAGAAGGCATTCAGACCGTCGTATGTTTGCAAAGTTCCACTCACGTCTGTGTGAGCGTGGCTCATTCAAGGTCGCTCAAAGAGAGGGAAGACCAAGAACGGTCCAAACTCCTGAACTGGAAGAGCGAGTGCTACAGAGAGTTGATGAGGACCCGGGAACGAGCACACACCGGATTGCCGCAGCAGAAAATGTAAACCATGATGTTGTCTGGAGAATCCTCCGTGAACAATTGTTGTGTCCTTACCACCTGCAGAGAGTGCAAGCCCTAGACGAAAACGACTATCCGGCACGGGCTTAATTCTGTCAGTGGCTGCATCAGCATTGCGCTGCTAACCCTCTCTTCCTGCATAATGTGTTATTTACTGATGAAGCTGGATTTACCCGTGATGGAATTGTCAACTTCCATAACACCCATGTTTGGGCTGATGGAAATAAATCCCCACGCGACCCTACAATCACGGCATCAGCGTTGGTTCTCCATCAATGTGTGGGCTGCTATCGTAGGGGATGTTCTCATAGGGCCGCATGTTTTACCCAACAGGTTTGCTGGGGATTCATACCTCACCTTCCTGCGAGAAGGCCTACTCGAAAATGTCCCACTCATGACACGTCAGTTGATGTGGCTCATGCACGATGGGGCACCAGCCCACTTCCAGCTTGCTGTCAGGCAACACCTCAATGAACGGTTTGGAGAGAGATGGATTGGCCAGATGGATTGGCCCAGGCGAACCACTTCCATGGCCTCCCCGATCACCAGACCTGAACCCATAGGACTTTTGTATCTGTGGCTACGTGAAGGGACTCGTGTATTCAAGAAACATTGAAACCGAGGCACAACTGCGGCAACAAGTTGAAGCTGCATTTCAGCAAGAGAGGCAAAACCAAGGACTATGCGAGAGAATCCATGCATCCCTTAGAAGAGCGGAGTCATGCATCCAGGCAAATGGCGGCCACTTTGAACATCTATTGTGATGTCGTGCAGAATTGCCCTGCATCTTTTCAGGATTCAACCAATACCTCCTTACGTTCCCATAATTTTGTTTCCAGCGAGTTTTCGTTTTGTAGGTTTCTCAGGAAAAGAAACTAGTGACTTATCACGAATGGATCATGGCTGGATATGTCCTCACACGGCTGACTTCACACACAGGGGCCAGTCACTTGATCCGAGAGCAGGCGGCGGGAGCAGCAGCGAGCAAGCGAGTTGGTGGTGGTGGTCTCTCGCTCCGCTCGTGCCGCACGCTTCTCGGGTCAAGTTATTGGCCTCTGTGACTTCACATAACTAAATTCGTCTCTTGCGGGGCACGTACTTAGCATTTCGCATTGCTTAGAAATTACTTATTTTTAAGCCTCCAGCGGGTGCCAGCATGGTGTGGCACGCTGAATGTAGTAGAGTGAATCCCAAAAGAGCGCAGTGTCTTGTTGTGTGAACTGGCTTTCTTACAAAATACTAAGAAGACGCTTCCTTTGCTTTGAGGTAAAGGGGGTAAACACCATCGCTTATTTCCAGGCTGGGGATATTTCACTTGTCTTTAAGAGACATTGTTTTGTAGCTCGCTGCCCCTGAATATTGACCGAAAATGCGTGTGTTTTTGTGGGACAAAGGTCACTGGATCCTGGAAACCGGTCGATTCCGGGCCTATGTTTATATGGACTTTTTTGTTCATCTAGATGAATACTACATACCATGTAAGTTATGACCATAACTTTTCTGACACTCTGTATATCGTTTAGCTGAAACACGGATTCTTTCATATATATTTATTAGGAGCCGTGGCCCAAAGCCTTACGCCCCTCTCATGGATTCTTTCATTTCACCCTTCAAACAATCTGCTTTTTAGCAAAGACATAACATGTGCACGAAGAATGGATATGGAGTGGCATTGTTTCCTAATTACAATGGTTAAAACAATGTTAAACATTCATAATGATCATTCAGGGACCTGTAACTCCGGAATGGCTCGACCAATCGAAAAAGTGATCTCTGTGAGTATGAAGCCCAGGAAAATTTCTGGCCTAGACCATGTTTCAGATTTTAGGTAGGTGCGGTTTTTTGTGAAACCGTGTCACACCACAAGAACAACAACAAGAACAACCACAACAAGAAGAAGTACACAGTTTTCAAATTTCCGTGTGGCTCCGTACGTTTACTCTTGCACGGAAATGCGTAAAAGTTGGTATAAAGTTGGGAAAAGTTGCTATCTACTATCCGGCCAAGTTTGGTCGAAATATACTGAATAGAAACGGAGAAATTAACAGTTTTAGTTTTGCTGTAGAGAAGACTCACTCATATATATATAAGTATATCGCTATCGCCGTGATAATTATGATAATTATGATAATTATTTTAAAAAAACATTACTGCTGTCTTCAAACTCTAACGAAAGCCCCAGTTCAAAAAAATGAATAGCAGATAACTAGATTGGTGTTTCCATCTCATAATTGCTAAGAAAAAAAAATGGATTTCATCAATTTGGACCAAAAATATTTGATATTTACCCTAAAACAAAACTTGTTAAGGATTCCCGTCAAGCTTTTCGGCCGTGTGAAGTCGTGACATCAAATGCCAAGCTCTTTCGCCAAGCTAATCCCACCGACTAATACTTCAAACGTTAAATGAAATAATTGAAAATTGCGCAGTAAGGAATTTTCATATATTCATTTAACCTTCGAACTATTACTCGGTGGGATTAGCTTGGCGAAAGAGCTTGGCGTTTGATATCACGACTTCACACGGTCGAAAAGCTTGGCGGTAATCCTTAACAAGTTTTGTTTTGGGGTAGAACAATCCACACGCTAGTGTGTCGCCCACTAAGATAAAACGATAACATCCAGATAAAATATATATGAGCATGGCGACCACTAGACACGTTACAGCAAAGGCAGTTAGACTGTTTTCAGCCATCTGTGGATAAAGAACAATGCGACAGAAAAATCTGAAACTTGTTAGATTGGTAGACTTTGGTCGCCGGACAACATAAAAGTCACTGTTAGTGACACAGCTTAACGTTATCTTGTTGAAAAAACGACGTGAATAACGTCGATATTTTCCTAATCTAGACACGTGCTAGTGCGTTGCCACCAAGTAGACGTTTTGTTGTTGTTGGAACTTAATTGTTAGAGTGTAATTGTTAGAGTGTAATTGCTCACTAGCAGACTTTAACCTACTTATACGTGATTTCAGCATATTGGTGTAAATTCCCCATGCGGTAGAAATCTTAGTAATTCGTCTGAATCAGATGTCTTGGGTCCAGTAACAAAGAAAACCTAAACACGAAAATTTGGGAACGTGTTCTTTATGGAGAAAATGTGCCCTCAATAACGTTGAGTGTTACTAGTTACTAGTAACTAGTGACTAGTAACTAGTTCATCACCAGGCTCCCATGGTATTTCTCATAGGATATGAAGACACCTCTACAGCTCATTAGGGAAAGCTGCCAGATCTAAATTTCGGCAAACAGGTAAGCGTAATATGGGGGGGGGGGGCTTTTTTCTAAAATGGGGGTTGCAGCTTGAAGCACGTGACCCTGAAGTGGTTCGTAAGTGCAAAATTATTGTTGTAACCATTGTTTGTATTGTCATCCAACAGTAGATTACAACATGCTTAAGTGTTACACGCTTATCGTTCAGTACTTAATTGTCAGAATGCACTGTTTTTGCAAATAGGTGGTTCACTAATACCGATTTCGCATTAGTAAATTCAAAAGGTCAGGCCGGACTGGGGCCAGTGCCAATCGGGGCCAGTGCTGGTCGGGCCGGCCCGCTATCGCGTTGGTCAATTTCCACGACTCGCTGATCACGATTTACAGCACCGCAAAGTGGCGAGTAATTTTAAACAGCTGGTGAGTTGATTAGTTTAGTATGCTTCGTCTGCCACCAGAATATTAGAACTGCGTGAAAATTTACCATTCCGTGAGTTTGTAGTATGTGTTCATGATTGAATGATTAACGTTAACTTCGGGAGCGCCAAGTGAAGGAGGATGCGCTGACTGAGTGAGCGAAGCGAACGAAAATCAGCGTTTGTTAACCAGTGCGCTCAAAAATCGGGTTAAATGGACATGGGCATATACAATAAGCCAAATCGTGTCCATTTGGCTGGTGTAACGGCTAATTCTGCAATGGCAAACGTAAAAATCATTAATTAGAAAATTTATACACACTCCAGACAAAAAAGGTAGAGGTGACTATTAGACAGTAGAATTCTTTGTATTCACAGGCATATGAAAGTTGTGATATCCACCCAAAACTAAAACTGGTATAAGAGCAACCGCCAAGTTTCCAATAAGGGTCGACCTTTCAAATAGTGATATCATTCAACCAGGGAAAGGCCGCCAAGGTTAATCCTATTAGCCAAATTAATCGCACGGAATAATCCTTTGGACGTTAAATTAAAACTTGAAGATTGCTACCGCTAGTGGCAATCTTCTAGTTTTCATTTAACTTTCGAACTATTAGTAGGTGCGATTAACTTGGCTAATAGGATTAACCTTGGCGACCTTTCCCTGGTTGAATGATATCACTACTTTGAAAGGCCGACCCGTATTGAAAACTTGGCGGCTGCTCTTATACCAGTTTTGGTTTTGGGTGGATTACTACTAACTACTAACTACTATTGGTAACGCTTTTTTGTATCACGAAAATAAATTCTTCCATGCGGTGATTAAAGCTTGTTCAATACTCATTTTACAGGTATTGCTCTGGAGATGTGCCCTTTTCATGTAAACCTTTCTAATTGGTCAAGTGGTTCAGGGGTTAGAGAGCTCCAGTCGTCCAAATTAATTGTTTTACATTGTTTTAAACATTTTTATTATGCAACAATGCAAAACTGAACATTAAAGAAATCCGTGCGTTTGCAAGGAGATACTTCAGTACTTATAAGAAATCCTTATTTGAAAAAGATGACTGTGTACCCAAAATCTAACGAAAGTAAAAAAAAAAAAAATGGACTAGAAAACTAGACTTGTGTTTCCATCTCAGAATTGTAAAGAAAAAAAAATGGATTTCATCAATTTGGACCAAAGATTTCTGATATCTACCCGCCAAGATAAAACGATAACATCCAGATAAAATATATATGAGCATGGCGACCACTAGACACGTTGTGTCTTTATAGCAAAGGCAGCTAGGCTGTTTTCAGCCATCTGTTGATAAATAACAATGTGACAGAAAGGTTGAAACTTGTCCGATCGGGAGACTGTTCGCCTGACAACATAAAAGTCACTGTTAGTGACACAGCTTAACGTTTTCTTGTTGAAAAAACGACGTGAATAACGTCGATATTTGCCTAATCAAGACACACGCTAGTGTGTCACCACCCAAGTTAAATGATAACATCCAGATAATATGTATATATGAGCATGGCGACCACTAGACAGGTTGTGTCTTTATAGCAGAGGTAGTTTGGCTGTTTTCAACCATCTGAGGATAAATAACTATGCGACAGAAAAGGCTGAAACTTGTTTAATCGGGAGCCTTTGGTCGCCTGACAACATAAAAATCATTATTAAGGACACAAATTAACGTTTACTTGTTTAAAAAACGACGTGAATAACGTTGATATTTGCCTAATTACTAACTACTAATAACGCTCTTTTTGTATGACGAAAATAAATTCTTCCATGCAGTAAATAAAGCTGGTTCTTAGCTCATTTTACAGGTATTGCTCTGGAGATGTGCCCTTTTCATATGAACCTTTCTAATTGGTCAAGTGGTTCAGGGGTTAGGGAGCTCCAAAGGTCCAAATTGATTGTTTTACATTGTTTTAAACATTGTTTTTATGCAACAATGCCAAACTGACAATTAAAGAAATTCATGCGTTTGCAAGGTGATACTGCAATACTAATAAAAATACTAATCAAATGATAAAAGGTGACTGCTGTCCTCAAAATCTAACGAAACCAAAAAAAAAAAAAAAG